>DWJN01006574.1:0-10589 GCA_018248895.1 Carystus phorcus | reverse complement strand
CACTAGCGGTCACCCATCCAGGAACCGACCGCGCCCGCAGTTGCTTAACTCTGTCGATCGCATAGGATCGACGCGAGCCGCCGGCCTATGAGCGCTTCATATTATATTTACTTAAGTACAATTATTAAAATATTCATAGGTATTATTATAATGAATATTACATTCAATCAAACTACAGTTATTGCACTGCAATATACGTCTTAACTTATCGCGACACAAACAAAGAATGTAAACTAACGATCGAATCAGCTGTAAGAAAAAGTCGGCCATTTTGTTTTCGTGCATGTAAGCCGTCCGCGTGCGCTCCTCCCGCCACTAGAAGAGGGGATCTATACGGAATGACCTATTTAAGTGACACTTGCTGCATTGAAATTTGATCCCTATGACATTGCAATAAGGATGTAATAATAGTTGAATTTAATATGGTTATGTGGTGTACGGGCTGTTTATGTAGCCGAAACGGGCGCTTCATACACTGATGGCGTCACTGCCATCACTTTCATTATTATCGGGCGATTCACGACGTTTACCCGCCATTCGACGGAATCTCGGTTCCGTCGTTCAATTAAAATGTAGGCGATCGTCGTTTTCTGTTACTTTTTCAACTTCTATGGTTTAGATTTAGGTACTTGATAAAGATAAGTAGCTAAATTTCGTTTTACAGATACTAATTATATTTAAAAGATTTACTTGTGGCCCAATTCCATGTGGATTATCTAGGTACTTAGGTAGGTATACCATATAGATATTTAATCGCTTCTTTTTTTATTGTGGTCATCAATCACACTATGTTATGATTCTTAGCTTTGTTACATTTTGGGTTTGTTATATAGATAAGTAGGTATGTTTCAGTACCTGATTAAAATTTTATATGCCTAATTTAAATTCAGTATTGGTGCAAAATATTTTGGAATTTAGATAGGTAGGTACCTACTTTCTTTTGCCCTACATCTTTGCTTAGAACTTTGCTTATAACTCTTGTATTAAAAGTCAAAAATGTCTCATAAGGTTATTTGAAACGATTTGCTTCACGGTAAGCCCATATGATATAATTTATAACATGATCTACGCTGATTAGTAGACGAATTAGTGCGTTGTAATATTTTTAATAAATCCAGTTGACCATGCTTGTGAAACAAAGGATCCTAGGTTTGATTTCCAGGCGATTCAGATATTTACTTGACAGACAAATGTTTATTTTCGGATTATGAGCGTTTGCGTTCTTCGTGCCACCCGCGCAATAATCTTAACCCGGGGTTTTAATGTGTAAGCATTTGTTTTATTCAAATTTTACTGGTTATCTTTGCTGGTATTGTGAAGCTATAGGTAGGTACATAAAAGGATATAATGTAGTATTTACTATAGAACAAATTCGCAGCACTAAAGCACGATTTGCACTTATTCATGACTAGTAAGTCCACGGTCGGATTAATCAGCCATAACTCTATTTCTTCAGTGTCGTGATTGCACGTGCTCGTTATTTAAGCCGCTGTCGGGCTTGAGCGGTATACCAACCTCCGTGTCTAATTTAACTAAGCCTTATAGTGCTTTAAGTTGCTCCTTGTCAAGTATTTGCAATGGCTTAAAGTTACCTGCAGTTTGACTAGTTTGTGAATAGATACCTAAGTACCTACCTACCTATGTCAAAGTTGGGATCTATTAAGGCGACTTGAATTAATACTATCACTAAGTATTTAAAATTTATATAATACAGCTGTAATGTAGGTATATTATATACCTACCTACGGGCAAAATAGATGTAATGATTTTAAAATTTGAAATAAAAACAGGAAATAGGTAATAAATTAAAATACTTTATTTACGATCTAGATAGGTATACAACACACCTTTAGAATAAAGGAAACCTATTTGATAATGATATACATACATATGTATCTTTCTTTTTTGCAAGGTAGGTAGATATATAAACATATCAATATACAAAACTCATACTCGTATTTGTCAGAAAGGTCTCATTGATTTTAAAGGTGCCATAAATATAATAATGTACCTTGATTTACGGTACAAAACCAATCAATAGCTACGTAAAATATCATGACGAGACAGAACCCGTAATAAAGGTATATCTACCTACTTACCTATAGGTAAGGTTAGCTAGCTAGATTACCGCGGAAATAGGTAGGTAAATTGTAAAACTAGGTAACTTATAAGTCCTTTTGTGTAAGTATATAGGTACTACTAACCTATACCTATATTATCACATCACCCGTCCAGCACCCGACCACAATACGACCGAAACTCGGCATCCAAACTAACTGTACTCCTCTACGAATATACGACAATGTACCTTCGCAGACCTCATTTTGGTTTTTGGCCAAACCTAAACAACCAGTCGGCGTTCGTAATTGCCCATCCTTATTAAATTTATACTAGATGCAGTTAAAATTTCAGCTGTTTAATTACTCGGGGTCCTGGCCAGTACGACCGCTAATGGCAAAGGGTATTTTCGACTTACGTCCGACATAGTGATGTTCTAAATATATATTTTTACATTTTCCTCTTTTTAAATGATATTTTATGTGTTAAGCAGGTACCTACATAATTATGTTAGTATTTTAATGTTAGGTATGTTTAGTGTTTAGTTTTATTACGGCGTATAATATACCTATGTAGTTTACTTACTGCGTAGTTTGAGATTTAAAATAATATGAAAAAGTATAAAAACTGCAAATACGATTCTTGCATGAGTATTAATACAATATTTTTTCAAAAGAATCTGATATAAATTTGTTACAGTGTATAAAAGCGTGAAAAAAATACACTAGCACGACACGAAAAAGACAGACCGTGGTGAGTTGTTGGCATCTCTTTCTTTCAAATGGCCTCTTAACCGTTGTTGAGACGTTCCGCGTTTTATGTTACGAGTGCGTCGTAAAATAAAAGTGCATCAGACCGGGCCTCCCGTTTGCATTGTCCGCGATTAAAACCCGACCGAATTTTATACGTTGCCTTCTTTGAGTATCTGCAAAGAGCCACGCGACACCTTAACTTGGCCGCGTAGCCAGGGTTCCTTTACGATTATTTAGTCGTAAAAATCAAAGTTATAGGCTATTTACACCCGTAACTGTATGTTAATCTTTCTTTTACGAGTGCGCGGTGGCTTATTATTTAATCGTTAATCATTTAACGCCTTAGTTTTATGTACAGCTGGTGTTATAACCTCATATTCTTCGTTTTTATGTCGAACAATGCTAATTTCCATAGCGCACTTTACCGTGCTACGTAAATCTTAGATAAAGTAATAAAGGTAGAGGGTATCTTAGGAGAAATATGTCTAGAGATATCTAACTAACGATCATTATAATAAACAATTGGATAACTTTAGTTGAATGTGGTATTAGGGGTCGTGCTACATTGTTTCCATAACTTTTGCTCAGGAATCTCGCCGCAACAAAGACATTAAGCACCAATGTCAGGATCGAAAACAATATTCTACACATCGTTCAGTGTCGTATAAATCTGTTAGTTTTATCTCGACTGATAAGACATATGATCAGAAAGTTTTCAATCAAATTTCAACTGTAACAGCTAGGACTCTAGCTTTGTTTTTGAACGGTAAATGTGTGGAGATAGCTGAGTGCATTGAACAGTGTCTTAAATGTCGTTGAATCAACTGCGCCGGCGCATGTGATTGCATTGCATTTGCCTTGTTATTACTTGACGCGAGTGAGTGAGTTATTTGAAACTATTCATAAGCTTTATTATCACTGCTGTTGTTATTGGTAAATGAAATGTCAGGTTATAAGTTATTAGTTCCTAGAAAGTTAAATGTTATACCTATGTACCTACTTTTAATAATATTATAGTCGAGTAATATAATGATAGGTAAGTATATAAGTAAATATAGAATCAAAAGTTGGAAATTCTGTTAGATGATACCATAGGGATAGGTAGGTAACTATTGTTCTTATTTTTATAGTAAACATCTTTTTTTTACTAAAATATAAACCGCAAAATTAGTTTACATAATTGATAAAATTCGTTCAATTTCATTCAGAATGATTTCTGAATGTTTGTGACCTTTTTAGTAATACAGAGTCTACATGTACCGTATACTGTACGTACAATAAGTACATAGGTACCTTACAAGGCTTTCTGATCGCCGATAGTTATCTACACGCGAACAAATCCAGTTTCCGTGTTGAAGTTCGCGCCTTGCTGCTTTATCGTCGCTTGTCGTAGATACTTTCTACGTTGCGCCTATAAGTTCAGAATCGAGTCTATTTTCAATCGTTCGGTAAATATACTAGAACTAGGAAGACTGGGGTACCTGCTTATAGTTTAGCCAGTTTTTGTTGAATGCAAATCCAAAACTTTTGCTAAAAACTGTAGTGTAAATGGAGGAAGATTTTTTTATTATTAATTTGTGAAATGTGAAGTCATAGTAGACTTTTGAAACCAAAGTTACTCGAAGTTCATTTGAAAGCAAAGTTACTCAAAGTTACCAGCACAAGTGATCACAAGTCCTGGTTTTGTTGTTCTTAAATATCTGCTGAATGTTTCATTTCAGTAGAATCGGATTGTCCCGATTCAGATGTAAAGTTGGATCTGAATGAGTCCGAATAAGCCTCGAGAGTCTTGTCCTTCAAACTGGAACATAAGTGCTTGAACCGTCGACTGGCGAATAGCCAAGTCTGTGGTATACCCCGATGGATAGCAGGATAACTCAGCAGCAATAAATTTGTATGATATAGACACGTTATAAGGCATACCGGTGATGTGAGAGATATTTTAATACCAACATGATTTAAAATTAAACAAAAAATTCCAGTGATTCGGAACTCTGAAGTTATTTAAGGTCTGAAATAAATCGCCTTGTATTTCGGTCACGTTCGATGTCGTGACAGAGTATATATCACGTTGAGATAAAAGCCCTTGGTATCGTTGGCAGTGCCCACTCACGATTGAAAAAAACTTCGAGTCTCTTTAGCACTTAGGTCGGATGCGTCTGATTGAATGATAAGCACTCACACTCCGGATCATTGTAACGTGCTGTTGTATTTTTCAATCATCATGCAAATAAATGTTTTACTCGTTTTTCGAGACCTGACTGATATTGAATGTTCTCTGCTTTTTATTTACTTTGTTAACTTTGAGTTAAACTTCTTCAGTTTTACTTTATATAGATGTAGGTATGTAATATAACACGTAGGTAACATTTACTCTTATATTATGTGAAATACATAAATTAGGTATATATGTACATTGTTTAATTAGGTAAGTAGATATTTTGACTGAAGACGTGTCTAGTGGAATAGATAATTTAATGAAATGATAGGATATCTCCATAAACCGTGATGAAGCTTCCAGTTTACAAGACAGTATCTAGATGTTTCATTTGCCTTAAAGGCAAACATGATAAAGTCAAAATACCTACCTATTTATAAATACTTAATCAGACTTACAAAGGTTTATCCGTCGTAGATCTTGCCTTTGGATACAGAAATGGAATTAAAAATCATTTAGGCAAGTCAGGTTCTAGGTTCTTGTTGCTAAATGCATATTTTAATCATTCATATGAAATAGTAGTTTAAACACCTAAATGTCAAGTGACTTTTTCTGAAATATTTCTACGTTATACCATTTTGCCACTTCGAAATTCTACTACTGTATTGTACATACAGAAATAAAATACTCCGCAGGCCATCTATCTTCAATAGCCCGGTCGAGTGTCGCCATTATTCCTCTGGCTTTAAATAGATATCTACCAGAGAAAAAGGAGCTCGGCAAACAAGAATAAGCTAGCAATAATTTATTCGACTGTGAGTTATGTGGTATTAAGTTTAGGTGGGCGTTGGGCCTCCTATCTGCGGACACGAGTCTGACTTACAACAGGCAAGATACCGCGGCCGACTACGGCTGCACGTACAAAACATTATGAACTTTATTGCTGACAACATAAAGTTAAAAAGTTAAGATTTATTTTTTAATGTTTAGACTAACTGATCCGAGCGATTATATACTTTATTGTGATCAGTATAAGGTTTTACTTCTTACTAGATTTTTATACCCGACGAGTTTGGAATGCAGCCATCTTGCCTTTTCTAACATTTAGGTGATATACCAAATTTAAATTTTTCAGACAGTATGTAAAATAGGTATCTGTCTAATTTGGTATGAATATTTTAGTTTACTTTCAATACGTGTTTCAATTTAAAAGCATAATTTATGACAAAACAAAAAGTTAAGAAGCTTCTACATCTAACCACAGTGTTTAAAAGCAAAATCAAAAGCTGTTCCTAGAAATAAAATTTTAAGAAAATAACCAATAATACTAATTAAAAAGAATGAAGCTGGACTTTAGGTATTAGGTTGAAATTGATGACATTACAAGGTTTGGTAAATGCTCTATAATATTTTTCCTATAATTACGTATCGATATTTTAGTATAATATGTATAATATCATTATCCCAATGTTACTGTGACTAAAGAACAAATTAATTATTATAAACAATATTTCTAAACTGTAAGTAGTTGTATCACAAAAGTAGCTATCAATGCTTTGTTAAATGTAGACGAAAGGGTGTATTTAGGTATATCTATTGCTGAATTATTTAGCCAGATATTGTTGCTGCAAGAACAGTACTGTAATGTTATTGGACTCACCTCGCTGTTTGATTCTTGTACACCTAGCACATTTTATTACTGTTGACCTATTTAAGATATCTTATTTTAAACTTCACACGGTCAACATATTCTAAGGCAAGTGAACACTAGAACGATTTTTTCAAGACTGAAATCTTCTCAACAGATTGGCTAACACAATAGTCTCAAAACGTATATTTAAGTTTAGTGAAACAAAACAAAGAATGAAAACAAAACGGTAAGCTTTTGTTTTGAGGCCCGCGTTCGCAGAAGATTGTTAGCGACGGGATAAAAAATGAAAGAAAAAGACATTTTTTTAAACACATTAAAATAACCCTTACGGGTCCGCACAAAGAAGACCGTTGTTTGAAAATTTTCAAATGGGTTAAGTTGCGCAACGGATATAATGTCCTTGAAAAACGGACTGCCATAAAATGGTATTTTTTCGTAAACGTTCAATGGCACCTTTCTGTGATGTCTTGCGAATATAATGGCAATCCCGCAATGTTTGCCCTTGTCCGAGAAATTTTATTGCACCGTAAACCACTAAAAAGTACCTCGGGGAGAACGCTACAAGGAAGAAAGGTGTTCTGGGCCATTAGGCGTTTTAAAAAACAAAGCATCGAAAATAATTACACCTTAAGCATTGCATAAAGAAAGTCTTTCTCCTATTGTTTGGGATCGACTTGCTTTAATAGATTTAATTTACGTCATAAACGTTTTGTCACAAATATTTTCTGCAGGTGAATTATGGGCCTGTTGTTGTACAAAAGCTATTATTTTTGTAGGATAGTTTAATTGTACTTGTTGCGTAGTCAGTTTTGTCATTTTCTTTGTCGTGAACAGTTCATATAAGTAGGTAGAAACCGCGTTATTACAAAATTTTAAATTAAACTACACGTTAAATTTCATAATTTAAAGTTATTGCAAGAAAGTGGTACAACCTGGTATTCAATGCAGCTTCGTGGTATTTTGGTGAGTAGTTCCTTATTTATATCAATTCTCTAATTAGGTATAGGTAAGTCCGTGAAAAGTTAAACATTTTCTCTTATTTCTTTAACTTCATCTATACAAATAGATACAATGCATCTATAGTTAGTATAAATTAAAATTGGTACGTAAACCTTAAGCACTTTAAATCACGTAGTATTTATTTAAGTTTAAAACTGCTGACAGTGGATACCTTTAAAAATAAGACTGCGTTTTAATTTTATTTTCAAGTTTTTAAGAGAATTATAAATTGTTTTTTTCTTTAACATAGTTATTGGATATGAAAATAGGTACAAAGTTTAGTAAATTTACACGGACCTAAACATTTGCATATCTAGCAAAGCCACAAGCCGGCTAATGGGCGACAATGGGCACCACATTTCATAATTATCGCCTATTTTGACCGGCCGCTATCGGAAGCCCCGGGCTTATGCGATGTATGCACGCTGATTTCGATGCTATTAAATATTATCTAGCAAAATGGATTGTTTGTAACATAAAAGATATAGATGCGACTATTTATGAAGTGATACAGCACAGACTACTTGTTAAATGTATGTACCTAGTAGAGTTGTTGCATTAATAATGCTTTGTTTCTAAAAATAAAGATAAAGATAAATAATAGAACTATTTCTTTTATTCAATGTTAATTGGCTACAGATATCTGACCAATTATAAACTCTGGCTACAACGACTGTTAGGAATTTATATGCGACATTATTATTGATCATAGACAAATTTTCAGCATCACTATATTTTAAGGCCATATCACATTTCTGTGAACAATTTGTTGCAGTACATGAAAATAAATAGGTCTCTATTATTTTAAATTTGCGACTAAAAGGACTGAAATAAATTTAAAGTTCGCCCTCGCTGGGAATCGACCCTAGGGCCCTTCGAAAGGCGAACCGGCGTTATGCCACCACGTTACGTTAACCATTACGCCACCCGGGTCGTCAGGTAGTTAATTTAGTGATTATTACCGTTTTGTCTTTAAATAGTGCTAAAATTAAATAGTGCGTACAGGATTAATACCGAATGTGGCTCCAATAACTAGAACTGCCACCCAAACATCATTATCGCACGTTTGTTCGACGTATCGGGAACACAATACAGTTGCCAAATGCGATCGGACTTACGATCGCGTCACTTTTAATGCGTCGTTTATGAACGCTAATCGAGCCAAATAGCCCTCTCTAATGAAATACGATTTGAATCCTTTAAGCCCTATAGGTCGGTAATTGTGTAACGAGCTCCGCCTTGGACGAATTATCACGCTATGTTACGCTTCCGTGTTCCATAATAATATTTGCTACATAATTATTTATGTTATGTGTAATTGTTGTTGGTGGTCTATGTTGCTAATGAGAATCGTCTGTTGTTTGATCATAGTCATAATTTGTGGCATTTAAAGTTGTGGACATCATAGATTAGCGTTGAAGTATAGCTACTAGAATCCATTCATAACTCAATAAAGGTGACGATGTCAGTGATTTTTTTATCTAAATATGTGGAAGGGAATCTAAAATACTTCTTTCATATGCCTATTTCTGATACATATAGATATATCTATTTTTAACATCAAATATCGCTTGCATTGCATGTCGTTTCTTAAATCAGCTTAATTCTGACGTCGCCAATTATGGTCTAGGTTAATATTTGGTTTGAATGTGATTGTTTAAGAATGTTGCACCAACTTGTTTTTGTTGTAAGCATTCTCGAAGGGTTATTTTACACTTCTCTGCAAACACTAGAAAATAAGGAAGAATTTCTAACATGTTACTTACGCTGCGTTCCTTTTATCAACAGCTTGCTTATTTTACTCTCTACATAAGACATACTGATATTCAGAATTAAATTGCTTCATTACGAAAATAAATAATAAGTAACAACTCAAAAATACAATTCTTTTATAATTCAGGTGGGGAACAATAAAATTAAAAACGTCATATTTGTATTGCATTATATTGTAGGTTTACTGTAACACCATTTAAAAGTTTGTAACGTGGTATGTGGAAATTATTGAAAATAAATACATAAATCACTAAAGAAGTTACAATTGCCGTTTATATGGCAATAACTTTAGCTAACTCCATTGTTTCTCCTCATTTCCATACGATAATCCCATAAAATCCTTCCAAGCGTAAGTCACTTCATACGAACACGAAAAGCGGGCTATCTTCACCTAGTCGCATACAATAGGGCATAAACTATGTACCTACGATTGCGCTGTTCACAATAAACTCAAATATGTAGACCTAAGGACTATTACTGGAAAATAAGATTTAAATTGATATTTATTTTGAAGAGAATAAAGACTAATTTGGCGTAAAAGAAAATGTTTGTACGTTTAGTCGATATACCTACACGTCTGTTTACCGATTGTAGGTATTTACGAATTGTCATATTTTTAGGCTTTTTCATATGATAGAATGGTTTGTGGTGGTGAAAGCCGATCAAAGGGTCTTGATTATATTTTGTGTTGGTTTTATGTGACAAGTAGAGTGTTGGTTTTATGTGACAAGTAGATGTGTCGTTGTATCGTCGTAAATGTCGTCAATTATACATAGGTATGTGCAAAAATATAAAAGTGTGAGGAAATGTTTATTTTTCAATTATTTTTTACATAATTTTCTCTTCCAGTTACGTCTTATTGATAGCATAGATTATATAGGTTATAAAAGTATAAACATTATGCAATTACACAAATTTAGAATATCTTGTTATATTTAAATGTAAGTATAGTTATTAGGTATTGATATCTGCTTACACAAAATACTAAATTAAAGAAGATTATAATTAAACATTTAGTAATACCTGTCATGTGTTAAGCGCGTTACTGCATACGCGGTCGGTGGCAAAAAATCTTGAACGTTTTCGTGCTTCGGAGGGCACGTCAGAGGCCTTCGAGCGGCATAAAAACCTCCGACATTTGGGTTGGTCACTAACCCCTCCACCAATCCGCACTGGAGGCGCAGGGTTGAGTACGTAT
>DWJN01006573.1:0-10590 GCA_018248895.1 Carystus phorcus | reverse complement strand
TTTTTGATTCTACCACCGTTTCGGAAAGGTGCTTTTACATCGAGGAGAAGAAACGGCGAAAGAAACTCCTCAGCACACCTTTTCAACAACTATAAATACACATATACTACATATATTAACACTAGCTAAATTAGTCGTATTAACTACTTTTTGCCATAAGTATATTATAATCTATCAATTAATATATTAAGTATGTAAACATTTATTAAATAAGCTAAGTGAAAGTACATATCGGCAAATGACAGCCGCGAGATCATCGGTCATTGCGGTTAAAGAAAAACATTTTAATTATCATATTATAACATCACTGTATCGTGTTTATAAACTCTTAATTCAAATCGTTACATATTTTGACTTTTTTCGTACAATATATGGTTAATAGATTCGCTGCGTGTGAACGAATCTCGCGTGGTAGCATGTGTAAATCAGAGTAAATAAAAACAGTAAATCAATTTTAATAATGCAGATATGTGCGTCATCGCAATCACATTCATTGGATGAGCAACAGGACGTACAGAATTCATATCACATATAGTTTAAATGTTTTTAACAAACGTGGGAAATGTATAATTTGAAGCACATACTGGTGTTATGTAGTGTGGAACATTGAAAAGCAATTAAAAGTCTCGATGACAGTATGCAGGCCTCCCTCCGCCTGACGCGTATTGCCAGTCGTCGGTGTTAATAGCTCTCCAGCTTCCTTCGCTCGGAATTCAATTAAAATGAATTGTAAAAAGGCGCCTAAAAGTAAACATAGTTACAAAAAGCTCTAGCCGGTATTTGATCACGAAATCCGAATAAATTACAGTGTTAAATAATATTTTAATCCTATTACACTTTAGGCTGTTTGAATTTAAACAAAATAATGTATTTAGATAGTAACCATATAATGGAAACATATTGATATGTACTACTACTACTACATTTGTGATATGATCCTGTTAAATTTTAATATTGAGCATTGAATTATTTCATTGGTTTTTGAATCAGTTTATTCAAACAAAAACATAAACTTTACCATTATTTCAGCTTTATAATTAGATTTTAGAAAAGGCAAAATATACAGTTACTTACTTTATCTTAATTGTTAATTAGTCAAGTCATGTAAATTGTTATTATATAAAATTATTCAGTATACTTTTCTTAAGACCCAAAGAAAGCATATTCTCAGAAAAGTCCATTGTCCAGTCCAGTATTTTTGTGTGTTAAATACTGGTATTGTAATTATTCTCATAATATTTACAGTAACTTGCACGTAAACGAAGCATCATTCAATCTACTTTTAATAACTCGTCAACTGAAAACCCAATTATGCCAAAAGTTCAATAACAACACATGATCCCAGATACGTTGTGTTCGTTAATTATAAATCCATGAATTTTAAAATAATCAGACTAACTTCATCAGTAGCTTCGCAGGTATACGATTTCAAATCGGATTGCAGATCGATTGGAACAGAACTAGGTAATCCGCCACGTTAAGCTTCCTGACTTACATAGATTTTAAGCCGTAACTGTAACAAGCACTTTTATAGACAACCGAGTAGTTTTATATTGTGGTGTTAAGAGATAAAGGCAGAGGCTTAAACGGTGCTCAGCGATACCGAATATAGCACAGAAACAAGTAACTGGTACGCGTGGGTGTGAATAACAGTAACACTAATACATACGTATTCCCCACGTGCATTTTTATATGAATAAATTATAAAAGTTGAGATAAAACGTTAATATTGGTTGTCAAAGATATTCAAATATGAAATCAATGTTGTTTTGAATACTCATACAGATGAACTGTATGTATAGATTACTCTGTCGTCTCCTATACATACTAATAAGGAACACAGATTAACATAGAACTTGAAGTGATGGATGCCCATCTCAGGGAATATTATCTGTGCAGATGTAGAATGAATTTACTCTATGACGAGGCGCGGGAAGAGAAGATTGTAATAAATGGTGTAAAGGTAAGAAAAGTAGATAAAGTGTGTGATATGAGTCTATATTTCAAATGTTAATGTTAAAAGTATAGCACACGAATATTTGTTTGTTGAAATCGCACTGGTATTTTCGTTGGATTATCCAGTAACTTGACCTGATGTTGCAGCACCATCTGCAGGATATCTGACTCCTCACGACACAATATTATCACAAAGTGCAGTACCAGAAGACAACGAGAGCAACCAGTTATAAATTCAAACGGTTCAACCGAGAAGCGGACACGCGTAGCCGATGGCTTGACATTTGTAAGTTATTCGTATACTCAGGAGCAACTTAGGCGCGGTCTATGATAAAATGACATGCGTGGTAAAATTTCTTCCTTTCTTAGGATGTCTTTGGAATGCAAGTTAAGATTTCGGTATGGTTGTTACAGATACTAATATAAATAACGCTACACATTCATAGCCCCATACTAGGTTTCCCTGTGACGTGGCACAAAGGCAAGAAACCTAGACTGAGAACAGAAATTTGAATAAAACAAATACCTGGTAAATAGGTATATAGTAAGTATAAAATTGATGTCTGTTTAATACCTACCAACTAAATTAACAACAGAATTGAGTGTACCACGCCGTACCTGTTACGATTAAATGTAAATTAACGTCACGTCAAAATATTTGTATCACATTATGTAGGTTTATCCGAAAAATATTAACCTTTTTTATAGCAATGAATATTCTTGACATCAATTGTGAACTAATTGCATTAGTTTTAATATCTCCATCTCTTCCTTCTTGGCCGGCAATGTGTTGGTGACATCTCTGATTCTAATCTCCATAAACTTCGTGTGATCACCTACCATCAGTTGACCCGTCTGTTCGTTTGCTTACGACATAAAAAAATCCGCAAAGATGGCCTGCTTATAATTACTATTGACCGGAGTAAGAAACCTTTATCATCCATAGAGATTTACAAGATTAGAGAGGTCACAAAACAGACGCCATGTTCATTGCCATGACTAAGAAACATGAATTTAAATTGTGAAGCAATAGTCGAATTTTTGCTAGAAATTTGCCAGTATTCAAGTTTCGTCTGAATTTTTCTCGCATCACTGACGGAACTGAAACATTACGGCAAGTACATGCTTATCATAAAATGCAAGTCGTGATCTCCTAGCGGTCGTGAAGCACTAGCAATGAACTATGAGAAAATTACAACGTACAAACGACATTACAATGGGTATCACCATAATGCGCAGTTATATGTAATGTAATAGGAGTATGTCCAATTTCCGTGATATTACTCTCTTCGTAACACAAAGCTTTGGTCCATACTGAGAGCACTAAAATATTCGTTGTATCAGCAATAAATAGATAAACAAATAAATAACGCAAAACAAAGACAAGGGCATACACCCGAACAATAGAAATTTACAATCATCGTTCACTGCCTTGATGTGATTGAACCTAGGACCCTTTGAACGGGGGTCAATATAGTAACCATTGTGCCACGCGGATCGTTAATATTAGTAACACACAAGAAGTCTCATATATATATAGATACGTAAAAAACTCGTTCAACATCTGAAGAGTCTGTAGTGTCCCATAATGACTAGAAAATTATACCTTTCTACATGCATGTACTAGTATAAATAATTTCTAATCGAACGAAGGCGATCGGTATAATCTTGCTCAGATATTATCTAATTTAACATAGCATTCAGGTAAAGGCAAAGGTATACAGATTAAAAATAAACTTACGGACGTAAGGCGCAGTTGTAAATACGTAGACTAAACTCAAGGCGTCAAATCTAATGTTTTAAAGAGTGGCTCGCTGGGTTTAATTAAAACTGACATTATCACATTACTGCTGTCAGATAATTTTATTCATCACCGATCGATCTTACAACTGTCATCATATAGTATCCAACGTAAAGGAAATTTTATAAATGTAGATACATCGACAAATTCGATCGAATTACCTCCTGTTAGATCTATTTCCAGCTCGAGGGTAATTTGCGCGTTATTCAAAGAGGAAGAGAAATACGTTTCCATGAATCAGTATCTGTGACAAATGCGAGATATATGATCCGAGCAACTGAACATTATCTTTTTTGTTGAGTGAGATGATCATACAGTTTCAGTATGGGTTTAGGATGAATAATTTCTAATGTAATAACATTTTCTACGGCAATTTATAACATTTTGGTAAATATTTCCTAAAAAAATGTCACGTTGACAATGGTGTTTAAATTTAACGTAAATCAATAAGATACGAGTACTTTATGTTTTTTCAACACTTACATATTTTTGTATGTACATAAATATCATCCCTTAAAAGAAGAAACAAAGGGTAAAGTTAATGACTAAAACGTCAACCATTCAACCTCAGGTGATGCGGAGATAGCTAATGGCAGTTGTTAAAACACCAAGAAATATGACATCTGTATAACAAAATTTTGTACGCTGTACATTTTTATAAATATTTTGTAAGCAGCCGACAACTTTTCCTATAGATAATTATTATTAACAAGGATATAATTGGTAACATAGCTTACGGGCTTGTACCTACCTACTCTTATTTAATCTTCGTATGTTCTATTATTAGTAGTTGGAACATCAAAGGGTTAGTAGTCATTTGAATGTCTTCACCACTCATTTTACTTCTAAACGAAGCGCACAAACCGATATGTCACGTAACACGTTATTTTATAGCGATATTAACATACTTTTGCAGTTTTCACACGTCATTAAGTATAAAGAAATTCTATCTAGAGCATTGCCTTCACAAATCGGTGACAAACGCTTGCTTGTGTTTTTGCTACAATTTATTCGTCTTCTATTTCATTCGCTGTGGTCGGGACGAGATTTCTCTTGCTTTATGATTTATGTTTTCGATGTTAGAGGTTAATGCACATCAGAATCTCATTAATATTCCTCTATATCTGCTGTCGTTGTCGCCGGCATTGTCGTCTTTTATAACTAAAACGTTATTATCAACAGATAGCAGATGTTTTCATGTAACAGAATCAATTTATTTATGTTACTCTATTTTATTATAAGTGGAATCCACCAATGAAATCCTAACATTTTCCAAGTTAAGTACAAACTGTCGTTCCACCGTCGAAGCCGACGGTCAAGTTGTCAAACTCCATAACACGATTACCTACAGATTTTCAACTTGAGTACAGCCTCGACAATGAGTCCGAATCTTAACAGGTCTCTGACTTTAAGTTTGCTCTTAATATGTCAACATAGCATCTACCTACATAAACATTTCACAGGGGAGATACTATCAACGGTTATGGCCCAGTTTCCATCTTAGTGTTACCTGAATATATTATAGATGAATACGTACTTGTCCTATAAAGAGGTTGCCTGTAATAAACATCAAATAGTCCAGGATTATTTCAATCACAATATCTTTGATTATATTACGAACCCTTTGAAAACCAACAATTCGCATGTGCCGCCTGAAAAATATTAGATGTAAAAACTAGATAATATACTGCAAACTCAAGCGAGGAACGTGCGGCTCCGGATAACTGACGTCAGCGTGACAGAAAAGGGTAGTAAGTTTTACATAAAATCCGACGTAAAATTCGTAGATGCCCGCAAAGCAGTAAAAGTCGACTTGTGGTTTTTTACAGAGCAACGGCGCGGCGGCGAAATGAAATAAGTACTGACGAGATAAACGCCGTAATTATAACAGCGGTAAATTCAGTATTTATTTCTATGATTTTATTTCAGCTTAAGACTTCAATATTGCTTTTATAATCAGGAATGAAAATACTACAACACTTTTGGGCCTATTTTTTAGTGATGATTGATGATTTATGATCGTTTTCAGTCTTTTTCAGCCTAACATACAACAAAAATAATTTAAGAATGAATTGTACTATAGAAGTTATTTCTAGTATTAACACAACTAGGATGAGACATAACCTTGAATTATGTAACATGTTTATGATGTTTTAGAAGAGGGAGTCATAGGAGGCTCAAATGGCTCGTGTAATCTGTTTGTTGGCCGAACTACTGAAGCGTAACTAAGTTTTTCTTTTAATGAAGCTAATATAAACAGTGTTTTACATAACGAGTGCGATATATACAATGACCTTGATGTACATATATTAATTAAATACATAGCGTTAAACTCGAGAATGAAAAGTGTCGCGAAAATATTATGCGAATTTACGATATTCAGACACGGTTCGACATCATCACCATTCCATGTCGCAATGACACTTATAAGACACTTATTTGAGCAATCACCTAGACTGGATATCCTGACTAGGTCGCCGTTTCTTCTCAATTTAAATCACCGCATCGAAAGGCTTATCGATGTCAAAGCACCCTTATGAACCCTTATGAACTACAGGTATGATTAAATGATTTTGACTTTGACACACGTTCTTCTGAAATATACGAGTAATACCACTAGCAGACTCGACTACGTATTGCTGTGACTAAGGTTTACATACTCAATTTAGCCAACTAATTATCTTACACCTCCATCTGTTAGAATCTTATGGACTAATCCTTTGTAAGAAATTAAACAAATAAGTTGCAATAAAATAATATTGCGACTTTAAATTGAGATATAAGCTATCTTTCATGTTAGATCAAACTGCACGCGGTGTGCAAAATTTGATTAAAATCGGTTGAATAGTCTAGGAGTCCATAGCGGACAAACACCGTGACACGTACTTTATATATATTAAGATTAAGAAATTACATTTTCAACTGCGGAAGGTCTATATATCAATTCTAAAAGACAAAAATATAGATACAGCGTGAATACGAATTTTGTGTCGTACTATGTATACCTGTAGGTCAACCGAATCTTATTTTATGCGGACATGTTCGTACACGTTGAACGAAAACATCTGGTTCTTTATATTCATCGTTCGTTTTTCTTTGTTACCTGCGCACCTGGTCTCTTTAGAATAGCCCTAAACGTGTTAGTGTTTCGTTGACGGCTGATCTAATACAATGCAGCAAAGTTCTATCGAGTTTAAGTTCAAAGTAATAGTCTAAGATCCCAGGGCCCCCACACGTTACTTATTTTTGAAGTAACGAATTTTACAGTGTACACACTCTCATGTGTTTAAGAATGTGAGCATACCCGCTAGCTGGGCGACGCGGCCCGTTCCCAGGTACAGGGTAGAAAAGGAAGACAAAAACGTAACTTAATTTTGATAAATTTGAAGTGTTGATTTTTATACATGTCACACAGAATATTACTAAAAATAAATATTTCATATTGACAGACCGTTTCTGTGGGCGGAAATTCCTCCCAGACGCTTTAAATATCATAAAAAAATTACCGAACTTAAGGGCTACAATGCAATTATCAAAATTTAATTTGGTATGTGTTGTTTCGAATTTTAAATGTAGAATATTTTAAATTTGTGTTGTGTATATACAAACAGGTCTAGTAAAATTTGATTGCAATATGATTAACGTTAAATAACCAGTAGCTAAATGAATGCATAATATTTATAACGAAGCGACAAAATGTATGTACACTTAATACATGCAAGATAAGAAAACCGACGTTCCTAATTTACGAGTAATACCGATGTAAGAGTCGTAAGATAAATTGAATATTAATTAAACAGTCGGAAATTTATTCATAAGAAGTGCAGTTTTCAGACTTCACCTATATTACGTAAAACAATCAATCGTAGAGTAATCTTAGATGGGTATTTGAAGTTTTTTTATATCCATCTAGGTAATACATACCTACATGATAAATAATTAACTAAAAGAAAGTCGATACAATTTTTCTTCGCAAAGTAGCTTTCATAAAGTTTTTATATACATCATTACTGGAACGAACTACCCTATCTACTTGGGATATTTCTGATTAACTAGTTTTTAGATAATCTGAAGCCAAATTAGCTTTTGGGTAAAATACTAACCCTAGACCCATGCGGGCAGATCAGGGTGTTATAAAAGGCGATAGAAGCCAAAGTTCCATGTATCTTGAATTATATTACCAGTTTTGATATTAAGTCATTTAATATTTCTACTGGTACTATTGTTACATTGACCGCTCTCTTCCTTTAGTCAGCTGCTCGTAAATGATTAGTCTTGTTTCGGGGTTGGCGGCTTGAGGGCTCCGAATGGGGGCTGGAGAGCCAAGATCTACTTTTTTTCTTCTCTCTTCTTCTTGACTATTTCATTCTATTCAACGATGTCTTGGCGTTTTGGCGTTTCTACATCTGACCTAACCATCTAGTTGGTGAACGGCCTCTAGCCATAGGAATGATTAAAATTGTATGTATGTTAAAACTTTTCAAGTGGGCGTTAGATATTAATATTGCTAAGTATAACAATCAGTATTGTAACACCTACAGTATCATTGCACCGGTTTTCAAAGCGCTCTGTAACCGATACTTCGCAAATTCAGGACGTCGCGCTGTGCCACTGTAGCGGTGGGAAGGATATATTTATTACAATATCGCTTTGCACATTAG
Source organism: Carystus phorcus (assembly GCA_018248895.1). Lineage (NCBI taxonomy): Eukaryota > Metazoa > Arthropoda > Insecta > Lepidoptera > Hesperiidae > Carystus > Carystus phorcus. The sequence continues at coordinate 2,172 of DWJN01006573.1, read as the reverse complement.
TAGTGGGATGCGGTTTGATGATAATGGGAAGACGTAACAAGATCCAAGTTGGCCTAGTTTAAAAAAGACTTAAAGAATTCACTACATCTTAATTTATAGATACTAAAATTAAAAAAAAATATTATTCAATAACATTACACATTGTCAATAACCTTACAATATCCACATATTTTTAGGTAATCACATGACTTCTTCTGTATAACGATACAAATATTTCAAGAATCTCCAAGGAAGATTCATGAGTCCCGACAAGACGAATAAACAAAAAATACCTGAAATACGGCACACAATTCTGAAAGTAACGCACAGTTGTAACAATATACACACAAGACACTCGCCTAGTCTCTGAATCCCGACGGAGAACAAGTAAAACTTCATCTGTGTGAACGCGACGCGACACGTCTCCAAGCACATCGTAGCGTGCGCGCGCGCAACGCTCGCGGTCTTCGCGACTTCTGAATGTCGCGACGCTCGCTATGCGGGGGTTGTCGCAAGTAAAAGTTAAGACAACACATCAATAGTTCGGTAATAAAATATACAAGTAGTTAGTAGGCTGCAACGAATTAAAACCCTAGCGAACTAATGCCAGTTAATAAAACGTACAAAAACTTGTTAGTAGGTTGCACCGAATAACCCTAGGGAACTAACGCTTGTTCAAACTTGACATGTCATGAACAGCTTTGCCGCGTGTATACTGACGTTACCGAATAACATACAGTATTTCTTACTGGGGTTGCATTGCTTATTATTATTATTTTTCTCCCCTACAGTTTATGCATTGGGCATGGCATCCCTCTTACAATTCTATACACTTAATACTGTAACACGGTCAAATATGAAAATAACTTAAATACTTCAAAACTAAGTAAATTATTGTTATTACAGTTTCTATTATGCATACTACTGTTTCATTTTAAAGTTGTAAACTTTTTTTTAGTATAGGAGACATCCCAATTGAAATCATTGAAAATATAGTTAAAAAATCAAAACATACACAGTACACAAAACTGGGATTAAGACAAATAAAACCAGGTGATTTATAAAAGTGTAATATTAAAGTGAATTCTTAATTTTTTTATCTTCAGTGCAGATAGCTACCAACTATTTGTTTATACAATGTGTATCTATGTGTTATTAATACTAGCAACGTTGCTATTATCAAATGCGACAACCCTGATTAAAGGGTACAATGAACGTTAGAACATTAAATAGTGAGTTTAATTAACGGAGCTGACAAGACCCGCGCGGCGCCGTTTGGGTGTCGACTGAAGCGCGCGAAGTCTTTACGCAACGTCAAATTTATTTCACATCTTATTTACCGTGCCCTGCACCCGGAACGGTATTCTTATTATAATATTTATGTATATCATTGTTCTGTTCTAGTGTGTCACTGAACTTTTAAACGGTTGGATCGTTTTGATGAAAAAGTTTGATTAACTGACTTCGAGGATAGTTTGATTTATAATTCCATCAGATTTTTTTATGTTCCTCAATAACATTTGCCGAATCCGCTAATCATTTAATAAATCAAATAAGAACATCAAGGGATTGAGGTCAAATTGCTTGCTTTGCATTGCTTGGAGCAAATATTTATTTGTTATGTAAAGTACTCCGAGTAGATAAATATTATCGATATATCTGGCCAAGAAATAAACAGAAGGCCGGTATTGTTATTGGCTCTAAGAGATTGCAATTAATCAATTTAAAATAATATCGTCATGTTTGGGGTTTTAAGGAGCTCAACAACCTCAAACAGAAGATGTCATAGCTTTGTCCGCCGACAAACATCAGCCGACGGACGATAACGTCCAGAGGGACTACTGAAGAGTTGTGGATTGAGAAGAGAAAAAAAAAACCTGTCTCCCTCCCAAAGCTGAAACACGACGAATCTTTTGGCGGCACAAAGCAGGCGTCAGATAAAGCATAATATAAAACCAATAACATTAACATTTAATAATAATACTAAGAATATAATACTTACGGGAAGCCCTACTACCCATTGCCTCTTACTACACCCTTGTCTGGCCCTCGGTACTGGATTGGGGTCAGAATTCTACGACCCCCCAATACGGCTTAAGCTGTATCAGCTGAGTGCACAAGGAACAGGGGAGTGACAATGGACATATGAGTGAAAATATTAATCCCCCTTAGGTCATTTCATTCTATCATGGG
>DWJN01006572.1:0-10591 GCA_018248895.1 Carystus phorcus | reverse complement strand
GCGATTGAGGTTTTTTGTAATATATATACATAAGTAGCTCGCCATATATATGTAATAAATTGAAGTTCACTGTATTGAAACTATTGACTTTCATTTAGTCACCCAGTACAGCCGTGGCATCTACGTCGGTTCGGGTTTGTTCAAATTGTTTAATTTTTATGTTTTCTTTCAACAAAAAAGCTAATTTTAGAGTTGCTTCGGGATGTATTCTGTTTATATCGATAGCAAATTAATAATCGTACGTTGCATGCTGTGTTTATAAATGCATCCTCTTTAAATATATTTTTCGTTTTTCGTCACAGTATATTTTTCGTTTATTGTGTTCATCTACAGTACAATTTTTTTTTTGCCCCTTTTATAATTTTTATGTTTTCTTTTTCAATTAATTCAATTCCAAAATGTTGTAAATGGATCATATTGTAAGCAAATATGCCAAAGTTTCAGATCCTGTATAAGCAAAAATAATTCTTGGCCTGTTTACTAACAATACCTCATCGCCTCTAAATAATCTAATGACCGGGTCCCTTGAAGGTCTTTAGTGCCCTAAAGCGAACGTACCGCCCACACTAATTTAGAAGATGTGGGTCAGAAGTAAAATATTATGCCATGTAGATTGTAAGCTATACATACATTAGTCTTCTCCAAAGTTGTCTCCAAAGAATAGCTTTAAAGTAATAATTACTAGTTTCGTAACATTTCCTTACGGACAAGTTTTTAATGAGATTAAGCTCTCTAATTAAATGTGAAGATCTGACCTTTCCGTGTCATCAATTTATTCTTTGTTACCATAACGTAACTCGATAACACTAATAAATCTTCGATTGTTTGAATCTTTTATCATATTGAAATGTTAAATGTAATTAAGAGATGAATAAAATTATAATAAATTAACGGAATGATCACGGAATGTGTATCTACGTGCATATCTTCTGTTTTATTTATTCTATTATAATATTATCTATTCTAATAATATAAAGCTGAAGAGTTTGATAGTTTGAACGCGCTAATCTCAAGAACTACTGGTTCGAATTGAAAAAATATTTTTGTGTTGCATAGTACAGTTACCAAGGAAGGCTATATAGGCTATAACATAACGCTACGACCGATAGGAGCTGAGCATTGATGAGAAATGTTACAAAAACCGAGCAAATGTTCCATGGTGATACGAAGTGCTCTGGGTCTACTAGTCATTTTATAAAGTGGTCTGAAAATTGTAATAATAACTGCGATATACAATTATATTTTTACAAATTGAGACATATCTAATAACAAAACGGTAGAAGGTCGGGAAAATTTAATTAAGGTCATTAAAAATAACTTTTTTACCGGTACAGACTAAAATAAATTTGCAATTATTGTGTCTCTGTCTGTTTGTGCAAATATCTGCTACGCTTATTTACATATAAACACATTTTTATAATACAGATTTCTATGGATGGTAAGGGCATACACAATTATAACAGAGACTTTGGTTGATTGAGCGATTAAGATAGATCCTTGATAAATATGTGGAAACTTGCATCCTTTCAAAGCGGTAGTCTTATTTAACGGTTCAGAAACCGTGCATAGCTTGATAATATAATAAAGCTAATTATTAGAGTCTAATAGAATAAAGCTAAAACTATCTTATGATCCCTTCTTACCCACTTATCTTTTATAACAGTCATCTTTGTATTATAATTTCCCTTCACTATCTCTCACAGCTACATAACTAATTCTGCTACTTAACAGGCGATCGATAACCCAATAACATCTCTAAAGTCTAAAATTTTACTGGCGACAAACTCTAAAACACAACTGAAACTAAACATAAACATTTCAACATGTTTGTAATCACTGAACTATTCCATAACTTAGTCCCGCAATAGTATTTTCAGTTGCGTTAAACGATTAAAATAGTTTAGTTATTTAATCGATATCATGGCATTAAAATGTCAATATATTTATAGTTTACGCATCGAGCTAGGTAATAATTTATCATCGTCGTATTTCAGGTCAACAGAGTACAACCAAGAGGTAAAATCAAAATAATATCAATAAATAGTTAATGCAGATTGTACCATTTTTTATACGAGTATAATCAACATATACCCCCGGTTTCTGAAAGGCTGATTAACGAAAAATAAATAAATAAACTGTGAAAACTATTCTCAAACATCAATTGTGTCATTTGATTTGAATAAGTTTAGTTAAATAGAGCTGCCAAATTTTATACCGGATCGTTTGTTAAATGCGATTATGTTTTCTGTTTTATTAATGACTAATCAACGTTTGAAAAAGTCCAATTGATTTGACGTAGCTTCTAAATTAACATGCCTGTTAGTTCCACAATATTTTGATAAGCTTTTCAGAAACCTGCGGAGTGTTAAATAAAATTCATATTCATTAAGATATTAAAAACATTGACTGGAAATTAAAGTAACAAGCTCATTATCAATTACCATGGAGTAACTAGACTGCAATAAGATGAGGGAAATAGGCAAAATAAGAAAACGTGTAACGGAAATATCGAAGAGCCATTGAACATTTCTGTGCGTGACTGTGCAATGTTCTTATTTCATAGCAAGCGCAGGTGAGAAAATATTCGGTTATATTCGTATCTTAGCGAAGTGGGCCGAGAGCTTTCCGCATCCCCTCTTCGCCACATGTGACTCAGCTACGAAAGCTCAATTTATAACACGGCTGAAAAATATAACAGAATTGTGGCGCATGATTTTATTTTATCATCTGATTTACTTTTATCTGATCTCCGTCTAGCGTAATTTTGTATTAAAATTTGACAGCTTCTACAGCGAAAATGAAAAGAAACGTAAATTTTGACATTCAATTGAATATTTCGTCTAGGTATAACAAGTATAAGAAACACTCAAATATTTAAAACTCAGAAAACAGTTTATAGAACTATGTGCATTACAATAATGTTATAGTTCGTGAAGCATGCAGTTTGCATCCTTTACAAAGAGACGAAAGATTGTTCCGTCTCAAGCACTAGAAGGAAAGCCTGTAAGGGCTGGTAAGGTCTGGAAAATTGCGGAAACTAGTTCCTTATCATCAGTCAGTACTGGTGATGTCAATATTATGTTTTTATTTTTGTAAATCTATACTAATATAATAAAGCTGAAGAGTTTGTTTGTTTCTTTGATTGTTTGAACGGGCTAATCTCAGGAACTACTAGACCGATTTGAAAAATTCTTTTAGTGTGAGGTAGTCCATTTATAGAGGAAGGCTATAGGCTATAGAACATCACGCTAAGATGAATAAGAGAGGAGCAGAAATAAAAAATATTGTGAAATCGGTAAAATTTTGAGCTTTGAACGGTGAAAGTTACTCAAAAATGATGCATTACAAAATCGTTCCCCACTTAAAGATCTAAATAAAAGTCCACGACAGCATATGTCCAGCTTTTAAGATTAACCCACGAAAAACTTTTTTATGGTTAGTTCTAGAATAATATTGTATATGGCACAACAACGTTTGCTGGCTCACCTAGTCATAAATAAAATAAAATAAAAATAATATACAACAGAAGGTATTGCGTTGCAATCGGCTGTCGCAGAGCATTAATTATTTTATATCTTTATTTTGGTCTCCATTGCGGTTTAAAGAAGCTATTTCGGATATTCGTAAATATGTGTGACATTTCATAGGCAAATAAATAAGGCAGATTTTTTCAATTAAAAAATGTATAAAAAATATTTGTTAGGAAAACAAATGTTGTTGTATACATTATTCTTAATTTTACCTGTCCACTTTTGGCACTATACAAAGTCTAGACATTGCATATTATGTTGACTATGAATCATGATAAATGAGAGATAACAATTATGGTTATATTTGATATATTGTTTATGTCCAGATGAACTCGGCATAGTAACGCTAATTTATTATTAAGATTGAATTATACTATATTATGATTTGCCATGTGTAAAATGTATTTTACAAATACTTTTTTTACTATCAAGACTCTGAATCGCAGTATAAAACCTCCAAGCACCTCACGGAGCAAAGTAACTTGAATTTGAGAAGAGTTGTGAGGCTTTGGCTTCGAGATAGTGCTTTTAGGCCCTAACCCCGGGGGTGATGCAGTGGGTCCGTGGAGCTTCTTAAAATGTTTTCACTTATGTATGTATGGGAATACATTACCCAGCCTTCGGGTTACTCGAGCCGCGCACACTTACTTCTAACACAAAATTGAAGTGACGTAAAGCTTTTCACTCAGCTCTCCGGTGTATATGTTAACTTAAATTACATTTGGTCTGAAATCTGAAACATCTTGTACTTTACTCAAGGAAGCAATATTCCTTCTAATATATCGTTTGTAAGTGTTGCTGATGAATTACATAAAAATAAATAAAGGTAAGGAAAATAATAATTTAAATCGATAACTTTAATCTTAAAGATATTTATTAATTGACACTGAATAAGTTTAATAAGAAAGCGTTTGTTTATAAATTAATTATTCCATCATTGGTAATTTATGTGTATTTAATTAATGTTATATTAAATATATAATATTATATATGATTGCTAAAGGATGCTGACTGCTATTGCACCTTGAAAGAGGAGGTATGTAACTGTATTCCTGAAAGCTTCAATAAATAACAATTATGTGATTTTCAATCTATTTATGATAAGCACTTATATGTGAAAGAAATGACTGTTATCATCTACTTTTTATGTGGAGCATTCAGCTATGGAGGTTATATTAGGCACACACACACACACACACATGAAACTTTCTTTGGTTTGGTCTTTCGGATCAATCCTCCGATTTACCCTAGGCGTGAATATTTTACCTATGAATTTGGACTCCCTGGGTGAAGATGCAAATTGCAGTATTAATTTTTTTTAATGAATTACAATATAATATTAGTCTTGGTGTTTTTTAAACGTACAGTGACCCGAAAATTGGTCACAGTTTTGCAATGAAAAAAAGAAATGTATTGTGTTTACGTAACGATATTCAAGTATACCTTAAAGATACCTAGTACTTTGTTATTAATATATAAAATTTATTTTATTATGAACCCATATAAATATACAGGTTCGTTCTTTGTATTTGAAAACGATTTCATTTCAATAAACTTTAGTATTAAGAGGCATTTCACTACTTTGTTAACTAGGAAGCAGTCAATAAAAGTTTAATGTCATTGTTTACGATTTCATTTAACGGACTTTTTCATGGCCGTAAGATATTGTTTTAATTTTTTATGATATTCTATCAAAAGTATGGCGCAATTTGACGAGTTAATTGATAAGCCAACTTAGGCAATTGTACTTTGACAACTTTTTACAATGCATAGCTACTTATCAATAAAGTAAGAGTGTGGAGGTAATTGAATTGATAAGGTATAAATGTGAATGCCTCCCAGCTTCTTAAGTGGTTACCCCAACTGCAACCAACGTCATAGAATTAGTCTCGTTAAAGATTGTTGTTCCGTTTTTCATATTGAGCCCTACATTTTGACGTCTATTTGTGTGTCCTCGCAAGAACACGAATGTGTGGTTGTAACTTCTTGCATTCATAACAATAATCACTTAGCTTAATTACTTGCGTTAATTACGGTCGATCTCGCTGGTTCAAATTACGTACTCTAAAACGCATTAGCCCCTGACAGCTGGAGATTATCCGTCTAAGCGTCGACAGGACCGCTCGCCGCGGGACCATTCCTCTAATGAAATTTAATGAGGCTTAATCGGCGACGACTTAATGAACGAAATGTAGATAAGTGCTCAACCATCGCCCTAAGTGCCAAAAAGAAAAGATGCACTTGCCAAAGAAACTACTACTTAATGGAGTAGAAACTATAAAGAGAATATTGAAAGCGGGCAGGAATAAGAGCTTCATCGCTTGGATTGTTTTTTAAAGAAATGAGTTTCGATATTTAGACCGGATGAAAGATGGATGGATAATTAGGTACGTACACAGATTTCTTAGAAAACTGAATATATCTACTTAAAAAGAACAAACTATATAGTTTAGAAAGAATATAAAAACACGGTCTCAAAATTAATCAGATATCTAAAAAATCGCTAGGCACCTACCTACGTGTTAAAACAAAAATATTACAATACAGTTGAAAATTACCTAGGTCAATCTGTTAATTGTGTAAACCAGGTAGTAAATATTTAACAATAATAATATTCTAAGTCCGTACATTGTAACGAACAACTACGGAACCCTGCAGAGAGCGTGGGCCGAAACGCACTTAACCGGATTTTATTATTTATGTTATAACTTCAATTAATTTGGTATAATATATCATAAATTATTTACGAAATGTCATATTTACAATAGAGTCGCAATTTATAATTTTTCATCATTACGAATGTTTTGACATAATGTAATTGACTGCTAACATCTTCGGTGATGTGACATTCTTTAACAAATTAACATGTAAATTAAGACTAGTCTATTAAACGGAGGTCAATTTATAGTGAATGTGCCATGGTATTGGCAATAAACTCCCCGATATTGGAATGTTAACACATACCTAAATGAATTTTGATACAGGTAGTTGGTACTGATAATAATACTTGATACTATGAGGCGCAAAGTTATGGAGATCCACATTTTCTGAGTTTCCCGTTTATTAACGAACTTCAGTTAACTTTCAATCAAGGTCACTAGTAGGTGCTTTACGTTAAATTTTATTCACTAACTTATTCGTACTTAACTCTAGCTAAATGACTGTCACCTTTGGACAAATTGGTCTATTTTCCTGTACTTTGAGAAGCTATTTAAGAAAGTTGTCTTACAAAAGTATTGCATCGTTGTCGTATCAAAATTTTTAAGTGAGCATAATGATGAACACTTCTTTTAAGAGGCTATTAATGTCCCTTCACATACGAAAAAAATCTTCAAATATATGATTAAGTAGGTGAAATAAGACTGGATAGACGAGGACAAACAAATGTGAACACTATATCAATTATAACGAAGTTTTATCAGAAGGGTAGGGAATTGAGTTGGCGTCTTGGAGCACAGAAGATATTGTGTATCTAAGTCAGTGTTTACGAATGACAATAGCGTGTAGTGGGTTTCTTGTTAACTGATTAGAGCCAGGCTGAGTGGTGTCATCTCGGAACGTTCCAATTATTGGGAATGGGGCAGAGCCGGGGCGGGGGTGTGCAGGGGTGCGAATGATCCATTTCGAAAACTAATTTAGAGTTGGCAACTAAACAAAGAGCACTCCTCGCAGATAATAATTAACGCTTGTGGTAAAGTTCCACTAAGTCCGTACCGGTTAGACCTCGCAGCGCCAGTGACGAAGTTAATTAAATGTTTTTTCCGGTATGTGAATATTAAAAAGTTTTAAAATTGCAAAGCTTGCAAATTAATTACTATAATAGTTGCGGAATTCACGTTACATAATTCATTGCTTTCGCATGGAGGACATGGTTGATTGCATGCAACTGATTGGTAATGATTTGTTTGAATAGAAAAATAAAATGGCATGGATCCACATGCTGTGTACCATTGAGGAATGATGGAATGGTCTGTCCAAGTCAAGTGCTGCATGTGCTTACGACTCGAATGAATTTTAAAATTGACGACAGATAAATACATATTGAGAACTTCGTAACAAATAACTACGAAATTGTTTTACTAACGGTCACTCTAATAATAGATAGGTAAGTGACGTGAACTTGACACATGTGAGTCTGTGAACTTTTTTACATAGTAAAATAGTTTTTCATGTAAGTTATTTTATAAGCATAAAACAACATCAAGGTTTAGGATAAGAGCAAAAAATTATAAAATAATTATTTACAGCTTAGCAATCTGTATTATAATAATTGGTTGTTAACAACTGTAAGCATTAAAAAGTCTATATCTTAGTTGATTTGAAAATGCTATTAATATTCGATTACCGTTTCGAAAAAAGGAATATTTTGTAATTATAAGGCAACAGCGAGAAATAAAATTGCATCACACTGCTGTAAATATTCATAGGTTCTTAATGACTATGAGTAAGGTTATGTTGTATTATGTAATCGCGTAATTCAATATCCGTCGTAATAATGAAATAGCGTTGCTAGGTTTAGTCAATAGAGCGCGCTGAGGGTTGAATCATGTTATGTTAAAGTGAATGTCTCTGTCTTTGAGTGTTTGCGATGCCGCGCGGCCCTTGTCCAGATAAAAGCTTCTCCATTGCACGAAAAAGCACTCACTCTAAATATTGATTTGTTACTTCACCGCTTCTAAAATGTGTGACGTAGGTATGCCACAGCACAGATTCCATTTAGAATAGATTATGCAAGACATGAACACGAATAAACTATTTACATTTTAATGTAGATTTGTTAATAGGCGTCTATCTTATTGCAGTGTATAATAAAATCGATTGTCTTGTTGCGTCTTAAAGAGTCTATGGTAGTGCTCAGATTTTGTTAATCAAGGATTTAAGACAGAAAGTGTTGCTAATACAGGCATAACTTATGTGCCCATTTGGGTTTAGTAAAAGGGATTGTAGCCTATATAACATATTGATTATAATATAATATATGCTCAATTACAGCTTTCCACATAAATTTATTCTTTAATTTTGCAGACTCAAAAATGAAATATTTAACAATCTTTTAATGTACAACATTAAATAAGATTTAGAAATTAAATCTGCAATAATACATTATTTGTTTAAAAAATAACAGACTTAAATATTAATAAAATAAAGAAAAAATATGTCCATGTATCGTTAATTTGAATAAACTTGGCAAAACGAGGTAAATGACTGTCCACGACGGATATTTCGCGTCAATTAAAAGTGTTAGGCGTTGCGCTAATGATTTGACGGCTATACGAAACACGTTAAGAATTTTCTTATTACGGGAAGAATTAAGGGATTTCTTTATTAATCCGCGGAGCACTAATTGCAGGGTAGGTAACCTTCATTTAGCTGTGACGCCTCCACAAGGGGTCGGCCAGGGCCGCATGTAACAACTCATATAATTATTACTTATTTAAAGAAGGAAAAAGCTCAATAAATTTTATCTCATTGCAGCTTACAATCCGTAGTCAGAATGCATACAGGGATCAAAAACTACATATAAACATATACGAGTTTATCACTTGTCTTCTCCGAAAAATATTTAAATTACAAAACAATTAAGTAATAGTTCAAGTGTTAATTTTACAATAAAGATATACACACGAAAAATGTTCATTACTGCTATATTACAAAATAAAAACTTGACCTTTTAAGTTTATATAAAGAACGTTACCTTAATTACCTTTTACTCAGCAACGTGAATTTAATTAATTGAGAATTAACGGATTGGGCAATTGTACAGTTATATTCATTATGCACAAATAATTATGTGAAATGTCAGTTGGTAATGAAATAAAACCTCAATTATTATAATCTTTTCCTCGCCTACAATGATTTAATTAATTGGACAATAACAGATTTAGTAATGGTGCAGTTATATTCATTATGCACAATTATAATGTTAAATGTCAGTTGATAATGAATAGTAATTTGGAAATAATTAACAACAATACCTCAATTGCCCTCAAATGTCTGAATACGGCTCTGTCTAGCAATTACAGTACCTATTACTTATTAACTTTCAGCCGCCCTTAATGGTTTCCGTAATACTGTTTAAGTGTAGCTTTGAAAATGTGAACAGTTTATGTAGTCCACTCGGATATAAATTAAGTCTATTGAGGTGTCATTAAGTCATATGTATGTATGTTTTAAATCTCTGGATAATTAGGTATAACATAGGTAGACGTATGTTATTATAGAAGTGTCTTGGGAAAGGGTGCGTTTATAGACATTCGGTTTTGTAATTATCTAACACTGACTCAAGTTTGCCATTGTTTTATAAATTAGATTATCAATTGCTAGTTCTTTTAACAAGCACACACCTATTGGACTCGTACGAGTTATCAACATTTTAAGTATCTCTCCCCTTTTTGCCCTTTATCTCATCATCATTCATCTCATTGTTAGGGTCCTATTGCTATTAATAATCGGTACACACTAAGAAGAGCCTTAATGTTTCTGGACAAAGTATTGAACTTGTTATAATAAAAGAATGTTGGTATTACAATCACTCTTTACTATATTATTTTTTAAGTTAAGAAAATTAAACGAGTTGTTGACGCTTTTCTGCTCAAAACAATACTGCAAATTTATTAACCACCAATGAAAATTACCTATTTTCAGTATTGTATTAAAGTTTATACGGTATCTAATGTGGAAGAATAGCATCACGATTTTATCATAAAAACAAACAATATAGAATGGCAGGCTACATAGTTTACAGATCTAAAACGAGTAAAACACAGCTATGTCCACGACATAAGAAAGTTACTCTATTTGATGATCAGAAGAAGATAGCGAGTGACAGAGAACTTAGTAGCAATAGTATTTGTTATTTTAACGTTTCTTCGTTAACATTTTGCAATAAATTTCAGTTTTTAGCGAATTGACATTCAATAAAATAACAGGCTAAAACAGTTATGTAAATAAAACTAAATGCATTGAAATATATGTACGTTATTGTATATACATACATATGTAGTCTATTTAACTCTAATCTAATCTAATAATAAAGAGTATTATTTACTCGACCTGAAATG
>DWJN01006571.1:0-10594 GCA_018248895.1 Carystus phorcus | reverse complement strand
CATTGATATCGATCGACCGCATCTAAGGTTACCGCACAAGGACAAAGTCGCTGCTCTTTCAACAGGTGGTCGGTCGGCTGACGCACGCCGCCCGTTTTCCGCAAAACAAATTTTTTGACACTGTTTCGATAACGTCACTAGCCAGTAGGGTATATACTAGCTGTTCTGTTATTTGGCATCATATAAGACATTTCATTTCTATCGAATCGAATTGTGAATGTAAACCATTCTGAAATCCATTTAAACACAAAAAAAAATCATCAAAATCAGTTCAACCGTTTAAAGAGTAGTTCAGTGACATACACACGAACAGAAGTATTATATGTATAAAGATTATATATCTATGAGCTAGTAAATTACTATGATCGATATTCGCTTTTTAGCACACATATTATTCAATGAAATTCAACCTATAAATGCATAATAGTTCATTTTATATTTTTATACCAAGTTCACCAAATTACTTTGTAACTAAGCAGGTTATTTTTTCGTATTAATTAAAATTATTACTTTTCTACTATGTTGACGCGTTTGTACTTCTATTATAAAAATTCAAATTATTTTATAAATGCATATTAACCTTGAATAAAATAAGTATTACTTATAGACCATTAACACATTTATTTCTTGAGTATATCCGCATCAGATAGGTAATACACATAAAATGAAATCACAATCCTATTTTCATTGGCGACGTACAGTGATAATAATCAACAAATTCATTGTAATTCTACTAGTCGTGCTGTTTAAATGTTAACTGATTATAAATACCTAGGTCAAAACTGTACCTATTAAAATATAAGTTTAATTATGCAAATGAAAATTGACGTTTAGCCATGCTATAAGAAGTGCCATACATAAAAATACACGCCCGTCGTTTAAACCTTTAACTATTTGTAGCTCTCCATAAAAGTCTTTAGACAAAAAATTAAAACCGCCTTCAAATAAAATAAATATGTATATCGAGGACGAAAATTGTTTAGATCAATTAAAGAAACTAGTACCGACTTCCTACACTACTTCCTAAAAATATTTTATTCTTAATAATTAATAAATGAAAAAAATTTGTTTACCTCTTCCTCTTTAACGGTTCCCTCCATTTGACTATGCAGGTGCGGTGTCACTGGAAAACAAACCGATTTCAATTAAATATTCAAATTCCGAAGTGATACGCCTTAAGTAAATGCGCGTTATTAGGGATAACTCAAAAACTACTCGCCAGATGTCGCTCAAATTTATATGGCACCACATTACCAGCACTAGCTTTGAAATAAAAAATAATAATTCTTATCGGTATGTCTAGTAAAAAACTATTATATATAATACACAAAAAATACCGACAAATTAGGAAAATGTTCCCGTGTTCCGGCTCAAAAGAGCCAATACTAAATGGTGGATAATAAACCCCTAAACTTCATACGATTCTAAGGAACCAGAAGAAAAGATGATGGTGGCAAACCTTTGAAGGTCAGAGCTGGTGCAGCGGACGGTTTTTAAATTAAAATAGGATTAGAGTGGACTGCAATTTACGGAAGAAAACTGGGAAGTTAACAGGAGTTGAGCAAGCGCACTAACCTGGAGAATCCAAGGGACTGGTGTTCTTGCGTCTTCACTGCATCGATTTTCTCGTGGAGTAGTAAATTCGTTTAATATACATATATTCACTGTACACTCCACAAATTTACGTTATCAATAATTCACATTAGCGCGGCGATGCAGTGATATAGGTATTCATATCAAACAACAGTTTGTTTAAACATTTATTGCGTTCTTCAAATTGTTTCACATTGACACATACAAATTGGCGGGAAGACTCCTTCTTCGAACACATCCAGGCGTGAATGAAACCGGTATATAAAAGTGCGCTTGCCAGAAAGAGAGTCCGGATATAGAAAATTTAAATTCGGAAGGAGAGGTTTGCCGCGCATTCAATTACATTGTTTTTAAATTATAGAAAGAGGCAAGTGTTTTGCGAATAATGCGAATTTCAGCGGAATAGTTAATTAAAAATGAGGTAGCAAATAGATCTTCCACTCTTTATAGATTATGTTTTAAATCCAATAAGACAAACTTTTTACGTACTAAAAGTAAACAATTAGCTGGGAATTGTTTGCACTTCTGATTCTGTTTTAAATCGTCGAGAGGGGGGTTTTGAGGGTGGTTGGCAACGGCTGACGTCACGTTACTCACCGCACCACCCTCTTTCAGGAATTATCGTGTGACGCACGATCTTTACTTGATAACGCTATACATTTACTACTCAAGTAAAATTAAAAAAAATGTTAATCCTATAATCTAAATTAATTGATTAATAGTCTAAATTTTCGTTTTTAAACATTAAAGAGAGAAAAAAGAAGTTTTCGGCACATGGTTTCCACAGACTATATAACTTATTTCTAGTTTCTACCAGTTAATTTCTTCCGCCAGTCGTGTTTAATAAGACTTCGTTCCAAAAATACACAACTTTAAACTATTATTGAATATAGTAACGATGTGACAAAAGAATAATTGGGTTCGTTTCCACGTTATTCAAATCATTTTACCGAATTAAATTACAATATTTAAGAATAAAATTGCTTATTTCGCCGAACGTGTAATAACAAAATAGGTACAGTTTAAAAATTAAAAAATACTTTTTTTTAATATTCATTAAATCGTTTCCGAAATCCAACAAGTTCTAAAATGTATAATCGGTATTATTGCTCTATGTTCGTCTGTCGGCTATTCACATTAAGACATGGCTGTATTGGCGGACCGTAGAATACGGACCACAATGCAATGCTATGCCTCTAGAACAGGGTATGTCGTAAACGGCTATTGAAGGCAGCCCTGCTTAAAGTAAAGCTTTGTATATCTATCCATATTGTTATAAACTCATTAGTTAATTTTCTTTCCATGAGGCCTACTTTCTAGCTGTCGCCCTCTTGCCGGAAAAAACGCGATAATTTCAAGAAAAATACGCGATAATTTCAAATCGTCGTCGAAACATATATACATATATGCATTTGTTCGAAAAAAAGGGTCACTATGGAAACTTCATGAGTAGGCATGCTGAAAAATTGCGTTTACCACAATCTAAAACAAGTAAGCATCAAAACAATTGTTATCAAATGTGCATCAAAATTTATAATAAATTGCCAAACGACATGAAAACATTAAATTTAAATAGGTTTAAAAAGGAACTAAAGAAATGGTTAGTCAATAAGTGTTTTTATACAATTAAGGATTTTATAAAATAAGATTTTTTTTATTTTTGTTATATATTTATGTTTTATAATTTATAATTGTATTTGACATTAGATATGATTTAATATTAATTATGAAAAAATTTTTGCACGCCATGATTGAAAAGGGCTGAATGTGTCGAACTTATGTATTTTGATTTAAGACCATGTATACCACAATTAAGGCACATAAAATATTATTATTATTATTTTTATTAACAGATAGTGAAAACACTGCTTTTTTGTGTCTAATAAATTTAACGCCGATATATCGGATAAAATCACATTTTTTTCTAAGTAAAAAATTTTTTCGTATTATATTATAATACTTGTATAATTTTAACTTGATGTTTTAACATAAAGACTATGTTTACACATATAAAGTCAATGAATATAGATGCGACACAGTGTTAATATTAATTTATCTGTTTCAGGAATTAATCGATCGAGAAATATTTGAAAAGTATGTGTCGATGTCTATTACGAAGTGAAATAACATAATTTATTCAGAAATTTCCAACAAAAAAATGTAACTCGGATAATATTTTATGACTATTATTTCATAAATACAAAAAGAAAAGATACCATCGTAAATGACCTCCTATTTATAGCTTCAATGACATGCAACGATCCATATTTTTATTTGAAAACTTTACCGTTAATTTATCAATCATAATGCCTAAAATAATGCGAATATTTGCATCAGGGCATCTATATTCATGTGCTATTATTCTGAAAACTAACTCATTGAGTTGTTTGTGCTAAGCGGTTGTTTTGATTCCGTTGACTATTGGAAGTTACTTGAAAGTTCATCAATAATCATTTATGATAATTGAGTGACTATTGAATTCTAAACTTCAAATTTATTATTATTATTTTAAATAGTATCAATATATACGTTAACAGTTTAAGCTCAATTTGCTCGTGGTTAGTATTTGATCAATACTCACCTAACAAGTAAAACTAGTTATAGTATTTTAATTTAATATTCTGGAGGAAATGTCGCATAATTTGACTTATTTAGCGCTCTAAGCAATCCTAAAATTATCCATATACTTCATGGTTAGGTAAAGATTTCAGTAAACAAAAGCGTGGAACTGAATTAAATTAATAAGGTGGTGTAAAATAAAGTCAAAAAATCCTCATTTGTTAAAACATTTTTTATTTCTTACTTTTTAGTGATTTCTTCTATGTATGTGTCCACGTCACAGATGTCGCCAGAAGCCCGCTCACGCGGGCTTCCTCCTTTTTGCATTGATAAGATCATACCAACCTAACCTAACCACAATTATCGCAATCGTGATACATCTGCTGTAATTATTTGAAGAGTTCCGTTGTCTGTCTCCGTAAGTAAAGATCAGATCTTCACTCAATTAAATGGGATCCGTCCGGGAGCTTACGTACCATCATATACACTTTATTTTGTTAATTTTTCATCGACAAATAATGAAATGAGCACCTAATTCACAAAACCGAAGTAAAGTAAATACACATTATTAGCGTTAACTCAAAAACTACTCGCCAGATGTCGCTCAAATTAATATGGGACCAATGGGAGAGCACCAGCTTTCGAATAAAAAGAAGCATCGAAATTGTTCAACCGAGTAAAAAGTTATAGACCTACACACATAAAAAAACCGGACGAATTGAGAACCTCCTCCTTTTTTTTGAAGTCGGTTAAAAAACCTTTAAAGAGAGACTAAAGAAGCTACTTTATTTACAGATAGGTACATAATAAAATTATTAATTAAGTAAGCCGTGGCTGAGATTAGCGTACACAAACACACAGCCATACAAATATACAGACAAAATTAAAAAACGTTGTTTAGGGTTTTCTGGCCCCCTATTAGGAATTTCTAAATATACATATATGCCATGTACAGACAGCGATCAGTTACATTTTTATTATCATAAATATCTGAATATCTGTATAGAAGATTAAATCTTATTTCATGGCGTAACCCAGAATTTTCAAAGCAACGCACTACCAGAGATTACCAACGACATGATATCAGATCTGAAATTGATTTCTGTAATAGGTATTTTTTTTTGTATTGTGAAATCGACAATGCCTAAAACTTTGTTACCGTATACCTAATACTCAATTACGTTCATCGCTTAACCATAAAAAATATTACGGTGCATTACTAAAGCTTCTATAAAATTCGTCACATCTACGTACGATAGATAAGTGCCTGCGTAAACGCATTACGTTAAACTTATGAAGCGTCGATTACATATCGCAATAGATATTTTAGGTTTCAAGTTTTGCTACGTCAGTGGTGAGTAATGAGTTTTTGTGAGATTAGACATTGTCGAGTGGAGTAATTATAAGAGTGACATGGAACGTGGTGTGACGCGGTCTCGACGTAACCAGTGCCAAGTTGCCAACATTGCTTGCCGATGAGCGGCTGCTATTCGGCGCGTTCGCGTCACAGAGAGCTATTTTAACACGTGTTATCGGTCATCGCGGCTGGCGGATAGCTCTTTCAACTCCATTCGAGAATACTTTTCGCTCGCGCAAACACTAGCTTCCAAAATGTAAGCGTCAGTTCTATTATTACTGGGATATAAAAAATTTGGGATAAATAAATGAATGCCTGGTTTAGTTACTTATGTATATCGAATAGGTAAATTACATGCATTTCAGTGTAAATAATAAATAAATAAATAAATAAATAAATAAATAAGCTTTTATTATTCCTTATAACTTGTTTAGTTCTATAAAATATCATATTTCTGGTCAATTTCATTTCTTAATTATAGTATTAAAATTAGTTATTATTTAAATGTTACAATAAAATATTTCAGTGTAAATAGGTAGAACTAATTTTGTTTTAATTATCCTCTATCTGTTTAGGTGTCATAGGGAAATCACTAAAATGATTTAAATTACGTTAGGTATGTTTCTAGTTTATGTCCTAG
Source organism: Carystus phorcus (assembly GCA_018248895.1). Classification (NCBI taxonomy): domain Eukaryota; kingdom Metazoa; phylum Arthropoda; class Insecta; order Lepidoptera; family Hesperiidae; genus Carystus; species Carystus phorcus. The sequence goes on along the minus strand of DWJN01006571.1, from coordinate 4,445 downwards.
GGAGGTCTCTAGAATACTTTTCGCCCCGGAAAACCGAAAATTTCTGTGAGACAACTGCAAAATTTAGTATGCAGATTTTTTCTTCTTTGGATTTGTATTTAAACGAAGCGAAGGCGAGTTGTCAGTTTATACCACAATTTTCGCCACAAAAAGAAAAAATCTTTTTCAAGGAACCGCCGCTAGTGAATATTAACTCACACAACCATCTTCTGGGTCGCACACAAATGAAAGTTATTTATGCTGTGGTACCTACTACTAAGCGCCAAGATACCAAACCGTGCTACCCACATATATCATAAAAGGAATATCTAGTTTTTTAATTGACTGCAAAAAAGAAGGAGGTTCTTAATTCAACCGTATCTTTTATGTGTGTAACTTAATAACTTTTTCTGGGTGTACCGATTTTTATGATGCTTTTTATATTATAGAGCTGCTGGTGCTGGGCATGTGGTCCCATTTAGATTAAACTGACGTCTGACGAGTACTTTTTTAGTTATTTATTTATTTAACTTTTATTGACCACAATAAAACGTATAACGGTACAAATGGCGAGCTTAATGCACAATGCATTCTCTACCAGCTAATAATGCGCATTTAGGTACTTCATGCGTATGTCTTCGCAAATCGTAATGTTTAATTATTTTATGGCCATTTATTTGGAAATTGGTATATTCTGAATAACAATCGAATCTACCACGTGAAAAATGGTTTTTTTATTTAGCTAGAAAGGACACATTCATTTAATCATAACAATGTGTATGACTTATTATACTACTTAATTTTGATTTGTGACTCGATACATAAACTTATACCTATTTATTAATTATATATTAGAATTTTAATTTTGAAGATTTGTAATGTAAGGGATTTGTGATACTATTTCCCAATAATATGTTATATTCATATACCATGTTTACCATAATTAACAGAGTGTACCTAAATATCTTAAGAGAGTCCCCGGACTATTTCGATTGATTTTTGCCATACATTTGTAATTTATGCAAACTATGCATATTGCAAATTAAAAATCGATATCATCTTGCGTCGATGATAATAGCATAATTATTTTTGGATTTGTAATATAATTTAGATTTTACTTAGCTACTCTATTATATGCTGTTTAGCTATGTTATAATTAATTAGGTATTTTTATAATTAGGTTGCAATGATTCACTAACTAATAATATATGGCACAGGAGTGTTGATGTATCTATTCATAGGCCCAGTGGCATCGTCACCTAGAATTGCATTTGCAACATAATATTATCTATTATTAGTGTCAATCTCGGCACTCCTCGCCAAACGACAGTAGGTCGACTGCTCTTATTGTTGAACGACTTTCTCAAAGCATATCCAAGAGAACCATCGTGACGTGAGTGTTTACACGATGTCAAATTGACAGCGATACGATTATAAGTCTCTGTGTCACCAACATATGTCACACGTCGTAATGTCTCATCCATGGTTCACGATATAATGAATTTAAGTAGTTTGATTTATTACTCCTGTACCTATCACTTCACTTTAATGTATAAATGAAGGCGCGAATGCGATAATCTCAAAAAATGTTGTAATGATTTTCAATTAGGTTAAGCTAAAAGTTTAGGGCTCCGATTTCAGTTATCACTTGGCCTAGAATATAACGATATTCTTATATCAATCAATCAATCCAACGGGATTGATCGTTCAAAAATATTGAGAGGATATATCTATGTATTAAAATAGTTTTTTGATTTAGAAACGCATGTGCGAAATAAGGGTGTAAAGTGAGACAAACTATTGCTCTAGCATCGGTATTGTATTTGACTAGCTATAACTCTTATACATATCTACTATTTAAAAATCTTAGATTTTTTTTATTAATATAACTGCGAACAGATGTAGGTATTTTCTTAGAAGAATATAGGCAATCTGTTCACGTCAAAAATGTCGCCCATTGCTCCGTAGTGCCAAGTGTAGTGTATTTTATTAGAAGACAACGTACGATGTAAGAATTGTTGTGAACAGCCACCCACCGAACGGCGGCGGCGAGTGCTGGCCGTGGGAGCCCGCTCGCCAACATTGTTTGTCTACATCCTACGGGGATACTCGTAGTGACATGTCGCACACATGACCCACTCAATAGGGGGCATTAACACCTTGCTTCTTATTTACCAACGAGCACGTTAAGATGTGTGCTCGAGTAGGTGGCTATTCAACGATTTTACAGTTCGTACAACTTACGCTACGTCCGAGTAGGTAATTTGAAACGGTTATGTATGTTATCCTTTAATACTTCACTTCAATTTTTCAAACTTTTCTATTTGAATCTTAAACGAATTAAAGGGGTAGGTATAGTATAGTATAGTACAAAAGTGTTTGTACAATAATAGGAGTTGAACATACGAAACGGTCAAAATAGACAACGTATATTGAGGTAACGTGCACAAATAGACCCGCCTCCGAAGTCCGAACCAAAAACAGTCAAGTTAATTTTAGAGCGATTCCCGCAGGGACGTTTTCATCCCGTGATTCACCTGCCGAAAACTCGATTGTTCGCATTTTACGTCAATATGTTGCGTGGTGTTTACGATAGAAGCGGTCGGCGCGGGAGCGTCAGCTGACGGCCAGGAATAGCCCTGACATCGCGGCCACGCTATGCCGCATGCGCCCGCGCTCCCGCAAATAGCGCGCTATAATTAGACGTCGGTGGAATCGTGGGTTTGTTATTTTTCTTTATCGTGTCCGTTACGCGATAATTGGGTTAGCGGCTGCATGTGGGCCCGATCGGGCGTCGGCGTGTCTCGGCCGCCGGCTGCCCCGTTACCACGCGCGCGCCGTCCACCACTCCGCCCGTCGCCGCGTCGTCCTCGGGGACTGCCTCTTCAACTACACCCGACATCCTTGCTACACGTAAACAACGTTATTCATCTCATAACACCACGCTTTTCAACTAGCTACTTTAAATGTTCGGTTTCACATCTACAAACCCTAATTTTGTTTCTCAATAAGGACTGTAAATTCGTCCGAAACATTTATTTATATCTTATCAGTTAATGTACCAATACACTATCTATAAAATAAATATTTTTACTTTAAGAATAAGTAGGTAGGTATACCTCCACTGTTTACAATTGTTCATCTTGACTTGAAATAAATTCTGAAGTATCGCCTTATTTACGATTGTTCGATTACGTATCACTGGTATCACATAAGAATCAGATAAATGCTTGTAAATTGCACTTTGTTGTTACATATTGATTTAATACAGTTTATTATTAGTAACTAAGTGTAAGCATTAGTAGATATAGCAGCTGAAATAAATTGTTATAAATCTCAATATATATAAATAAAATTCAATGTAGGTACGTTAGGAAACAAATATAATTTTATTATATTTAAGTCTCCAAACACAAGTTTTTATACTTAAATAGAAATAGTTTTATTTTAACAAAGTCATGTAACAACTCTTCTGTCTGTATTCCAGGCTGGAAAATCAACGATTAGCATTATTATTATTTTTTTTTATCTATCACATTGATTATTTAATACACAATAGACAATTCATGTCTTTATTTTAACAAAATATTTTAAATTCTACTATAAAGCTTTAGTAGTGTAGTAGTAGTGGCTCTACTATAAAGTTTAGTATGAGATGAATAACCTCATTAACGACCCTAATAATATAATATCATAATATATAATAAAACGTACAACAATGATAAACAGATCAGTAAAGACTGATCGTCATATCGTTACAAGGAGTTGCAAATACAACATTTTATAGTGCTCGATAACAAGACAACCTAAAAATATACTTATAAGCGTTGTGACGCGAGAACAGTCTTCAAATCATACAACAAACTTCTTCTACTACTACTACTACGCAATAAATAGTATTGGGAGAAAATGGTACTCGTTTTCCCAAATTTTCTTTGTCTAATCCCCAATTTTCATGCTAGGAAATTAAACGAAAATGAAAGCTCTACTATATGGTGGCTTCAATAACATTTATTACGTGATAACTACAACTACTGAAATATTTAGATAAAGTTTAAACGACGATAATGACGATAATAAAAATCTAATAAAAATATATGAAGTAAATAAGTAAACACATTCAAAATTATAATATTACCTATGCATATAATTTTTAAATAAATTATTATCCAGAGTGAAGGAAAACCAAAGTTAAAATTCGATCGTTAACTTAATATAAATTTAATTAATTTATGTACCTAATTGTATAAAAAATAATGAAATATTTTATAATGTATCTGTAACCTATGGATCAAAGTATAATGGTATTTTTATGTACCTGTAGACACAACGCATAGTAAGATTGATAAGTGCGCACTGCAACTGAAATAAGTATAAGAACAAAAGCAATGTCATGGTCAATGTTGGAAGGATAGACGTTCGCTCTGCATCATACGGCACGAGAGGCTTCGCTGCACGGGGTGGTG
>DWJN01006570.1:0-10594 GCA_018248895.1 Carystus phorcus | reverse complement strand
GACTTTGAAATGACACTCCAAGTCGGCCATGTTTGTTTACTACTTAAGACAAGTCTAAAAAAATGAACTATACATATTTTTTGCAGTATCTCGTTGTAAACGATTGAGGTTTATTCTTCAGCTACTTTAATATTTACTCCAAAACATATTTATAAGTGTTATATACATATATTGTTCTCCGCCTAAAAGATCTGAAATTTTAACTTTCCGGAAATTGCTTCCATCTTCGCGATATAACCTGATCCAGGTCCACCTAACGTAACCTCGGACCAATTGACCTACATCTCCTAGGTCTAATAGAGCTCTTCCTACTGAAGCGATCTAATCAACTTAGGGAGCAATCCTTCCGCTCTGATACTTTAGGATATGTTGCCGATTTTACACTCTAGATTCTGGGAATATGGTCGAAAATTGTTTGCTTAGAATTAATGAATATTTAAAAGGCTTCGAGTGTTTAAGGAACTGGAAAATCCCGGTTGCAAAAAATTATTTCTTAAACCACTATCTGTTATACTTTAGATTTTTGCAGTTATAGCAAATTACAATTACAAAGTCGTATTAAAAAGACGTCATATTTTCATAAAAATAATGTGAAAGTATTCATATTTTAATACCTATATTATTAACTTCTAAATGATAGGTAACTATGGATACTCTATACTTTATACTAGATACTCTATACCGTTATCGCGAAATTAAAATAATCGTGCGACAAAAAAGAGAGCCGTAATATAATAATGAAAAATTTAAAGTTGATTTTTATGTACACAAAATAAAATACATACCGAAGACAAGCGAACCCCTAAATGGAAACTTAATTGTTTTTACTTTATGAATATGAGTTGTTTGCGAAACTACAATGGCGTGAAATTGAAAATCTGCTCAAATTTTTCGTAAAAACGAAAGAACAAAAACAAGATTCAAAACTGAACGAAGTGGTTTAATGAACCCCGGGCAAAGTTTTAAAATGTACGAACATTAACCAAATCCCTGTTTAAAGCCGAGAAAAAAGAAGTCCATTAAAGCTCTCGCTCCGAACTTCCAGGCTTGTTTTTTCACGTACAATGTTTTAGGAACAATTGCGCTTTGGAAAGATTATTGTACGAAATGACAATATTTTCATGAGAAATACCGTCTACTGTTCGCCGGATACTTAGCGCAGGCTTTTGAAAAATTATATGACTTTTCCGAGTTCCAGAGAAACGCTTTCAGGGTTAATGTTTGCTATTGTTCATACAATAATATAAAAGGGGTCTAGATTTTAATTTCAACTGTAGGAATTTAAAAGACCTACTGCTATGAAAAAGCAGTGTTTGTAGATACAATTATATTACGACGTAAATATTAAATTTTGGATTTGGACTTTAAGTAGCTGCGTGTCAAGTCAGAATATTATTTGTAGCTTCAGATATCAGTTAGATTTCAATATTCGAAGAGATGTGAGTACAAATTTCATTTGTATCTGCGCAGTAGTATATGATTTCATATACGTCTCCTCGTATATCCTGTAATTAGCAGTGGGCTGAGCAATTACACTATTACGTTATTAGCTATAACCGCGGATTTCGAAAAATAGGACGTAGTTAACTCTATTATATAGTTTACAAAACTCTACGACTCTCAGACAGAGTCTCCAATTATATTTGATTAGAAATTGTTACGCCTGTTTTAACTTATTTTCTAACTCTTTTTAATCCGACCTTACCTAGCGAATAATAAACTTGATTTCGTAAATGATTAAAATTTATTTAATTGATTGATTGATATATTAATTGATGATTAAAATTAATTAATATAGCTGTTGTAAAAATTAAAAAATACATTCCACTAAAAACATATACAAGAATTTTATTGTACGTGCTTGTAAGTGATCCGGCTCGAAGGACCACTTTCGAGACCGCAAAATTTGTCTTTGCAATTTTAAAACATGTTTACACTTGTCCACAGCTTACCTGGAGCCATATGTAGTACCAGCCAGCTTGGAGCAGCTGCTGGTATCCAGTGACGTGGTGGGGAACATTCGGTTCAGTCACCCCACGCTGTACGTGTTCCCGGGAGGACAGGGCGACGCAGCCCTCTTTGGAATCAATGGATTCAATATGCTAGGTAAATGAAAACCTCTTTAATTTCTTTGTTTTTTTTCTCTTTATTTAAAGAGCTTTGCCGAATATCGACACACCGTTAAAATAATTATGATACTGTAAATTTTATATGATATTGTGAATTAGTGGAACGTTTACTTGATTAGTGAAATTATTTCTGATTAAAGATAGTTTTAGATGAATTTATATTCGTTAAAAGTTCTCAACCCAATATTGTTTCTATTTTTAAGAAAGAAATGTGGGCTGTAATCCTCGTTCTTGGAAATTTATTGGTCTTAAGAAAAAATGAGATTAACAAAATTGATGAGCAAACAAGATACATAGTTGCTAAGTTATGTCAGCGTAGGGGATGCTCAATAAATAAAAATCAAGTCTCCTCGACGACTAAGCACCGGCCTTGGCTGGCTCTCCACTCTTGACACAATGCCAACGAGACTATTGGTTTTCTATCGAATATCGGAGAAAATTTACAAGAAGTCTAGCAAATTAAGTAGCAGTTTATCAAAGTCCGTTTTCATTTCTTTCGTTCACATGTTATTAGCTTCATTAGTATACTATAATCTATATCTATTTGTACTATTATTGAAACGAAGCGTGCTTCTTGAATCAGCGATGTGTTTCTAGAAAGGTAGTATTCAAAAATACAGAATCAAGAAAACCGTGTGACCCACTGAATGGTTGATTGCCTAAAATTATTTTTAGTGTCATTTAGTGAGTTTCTGAATGTAGCGTGTTATTATTAATAGGTAGTATTTTATAATTTTATTAAAAGAATCAGCTTAACCTGGATTACGATAGATTGATGAAGTTAAATTACCCATTCTTATTTTCTTTTCTCTAATATTATGAATAATATTCTAATCAAAAACTGTTATTTTATGGAAAACAGGCTAAATCTTCATATATCGATTCAGTAGGTCGCACACTCCAGATTGTATTACTTTGTTAATATCATTTCATAGTTAATATAAAACTATTTGAGTTAACATAGTCGTTGATATTTAACTATATCAGTTAGGATGAATGCTACATTAGTTCAATGTCTAACTGTAAACCTTCACAGCGGCTTCACTTAATGCTATCACGCGGGTTCGTAAATATCCGCAGGAATATACGTGGCTTCATTCAATTGTGCTGTTTTCATTACAGTTATTTATTTCTCTGTTACACATGAATTCAAATGATCATATTCATTATTTTAATTTTATATGTATAAGCTTCATTTAGTACCAACTTAAATTTAAGGGTAACTTTTCTTTTTATATCCTTCGTTGTATTAGAAAGCCTGTCATTCTTGTAATTGGTGCCTATCTTATATTTAATTAGAAAAATCCAATTATGATACATAATATTAACAACACATTGCCAAAAATTTTTCTCAAATTACAATTCACTAAATCTTCACGTTTGCGTTCTCTGCAATCCATCGACGCCTATGGGATGTTCTTAATCATGGAAATGTATGACTAGGTATTGTAATTAAAGTGTCAATAAATGAATGCAACATACAATAACAAAATATAATCTTCCTCAATTCTCGTTACCGATTTGTATAACAGTCAAACTTTTTGTCAATGCTTTTAAATTCGAGATAACGACAGTTACTTCGCTAAGTATGGTGTAGCAAAAAGGGAGAAACGCCTGTGGCTAGACGAATTTGGATCTTTGCCAGAATAAAAGGACAGAAAATACTAAACCATAGAAAAATAGCATGTACTATATATGGTGTGAATAAATTGATATTGTAGCTTTAATTGAATTCATAAAAAACTGTGAAATTAAAAATATTATAACCTTAAAAATACAATAAATTTATTATTTAGACGCAGTTGAAACTTCAAGAAATATATTTTGTACAAACGTAAAATCGATTGAAATGAAAGATAATATGCATAACATTATATGGCTATTAACAGTCAACATATTATTCCAATATGTAAAGGAGTTTGTATAGATTTGAAGTATACAAGTATAGTATTCTCTCTATTAGTCTCTCTAAGCTATCTTTAGCAACACAAGTCAATGTCTCAAAGCGAAAATAGGGATGAATAATATCTCTGGAAATGTCTGGTGACTCGTGTTTCTTTTATAGTAAAGTATTCCTGCAGGCTACTGTTATTAACGAGCGAGTTGCCTAAGAAAGTCTTGCCATTGAACAACTTCTTAATGGACCCTTTAATTTTAAAAAGCCTTTGTACTTGCTTTTTTATCAAGTCTTTGTAACATTTTTTTTAAGTTTGTTACAACATTATTCCGTTTATTAGCTGACTAGCTAATATCTTTACAACATATCTAGAAATATGAATTAACTTCTCATGTTGGTCATACTTAAAGTTACTGATTTTATTAAAAAGTATGCTCCTTTTATTCTTACTTATTGAAATAGTTGTATTATCTTTTCTTTGTTCTCCTCAAATGAAATGACCTGGAATCGATTTTCAGCATGAGTTCATTTAAAGAGAAACATTTATTTTTAATTTCGTATCATTTGTGTCTATTCTGCCACTTGCAACCTAGCATAGCATTCTTGTATTTACCCGTACACGAATTTGTGATCGTTTATTATTTTGCGATATAAAAGGTTGTAATTTTAACCAGGCCATTACATTTATATATTACGCCTCTTCATCACTAATTGGGCTATCGCTATCTAATATATTATGATACATATTGAATAGGTCATTAATAGCGTGTTTAGTTACTTATGGGTCAACAGCTCTTGTGTTATCCAATATTTATTTAACCAGGAACTTGGTAGCAAAATGTCAAGAGCTAAGAGCGATCGACAAGCATCATGTTACATAGTTTGCGTAACGTTTGCTTTGGAAAGTAGATTAGATATTCAAGAAGAGATTGTTATGTATCACTTCTTGTATATTATTACTGACTATAAGGATAGGGAAGGATATTATTTTTATATTAATGAACATGGATATTTCACTGTTCTAGGGCTAAACTACTTCTCTTATGTTAGTTGTTGAAACGATGACGTAATTTGTTCAAGAATCACTACGACAGCATATAATACGTTTAGATAAAGAACAGATTTGGTTATATGCATGTATATCTAATTTAACAGCTAGAGGACTATATGTTTAGATTTATGTGTACCTTCAAATGCAATATACACAAAAATACATACAATCGTATTGACAAATAACAACATGATTAAATGATTTAGAATTTGAAGTTGTATTAACATCATTGAAATTTTCATAAAAAATGTTGTTTAAACATTTGTTATTTAACATTTTGCCTCATGGCTGCCGTTTACTTTTAATTTAATATGAATTAAACTACACGAGCTATTAATTCGACATCACTTTTGGAAGTGTTCCCGATAGAGGAAAGCACAGCGCTCTCTCCAATTTATTTTTCAATCAAGAGCCTTAACTATTTTCCGATTTTATCTCTGATATTTGATTCGAGAGCGCTATCAATATTCCATGTAAACATTCTACCAAATTATCGGCCACTTGATTGAAAAAGTTTCATAAACTAAAAAACTTCTGTACTATAAAGTTAAATGGATATATGTACATAGATAGTTTATGGATTAGACTCATTTGTCACATCGATATTTTATAATTATACTAGCTGACCCGGCAAACATTGTTTTGCCATATAAAATATTATTAGGGAACATCTAATTTTGAAAAAAATGAGTATTAAAAATTAGGGGATGGTGATAGAAAATTTAGGGTTATATGTAGTTAGTTAGTGGGTTAAACCTTATCTATTAGGGGTACATCTCTTGGTTACTTAATCATTACAGTGTGTGTATATTATGTTAATTGAAACGATGGCGTAGTTTGAACATCGAAAAGTATTCGTCAAACCAACAAAAAAACTCGATTTCATTTATGATGTTATTTTCTGACCAATTGTCCGCAAAATTCTCGAAACTATGGCTGACCACCACATATAATTATTTTAAATAAAGGATTTATTGATAAAATCATTTAATCTGTGGTTTTACGACTCTATGCGTCCTCTGTTATTATTGATTATTGTGGTTTGTATAATTACACGTTTGTTTTATATGATATTTTAATTAATTATTGTAAACTTAATAAATTATATTTCATTTGTTATATGCGAACCAACGCGCTTCGAGTACAGCTAGTTGCCTTCAACCCATTAATGATCCACTACTGAGCACGAGTCTCTCCTCATCACTGAGGAGGTCTAGAGCATACCACCACGCTGCTCCAATGCGGATTGTTGGAGGGGTTAGTGGCCAACCCAAGTGTCGGAAATTTTCAAACCGCTCGAAGGCCTCCGACATGGCTTGACGACTGCTATGTTCATAGGAACCGGGACTGACGGCTTAACGTGCCCTCCGAAGCACGGAAACGCTCTAGAATTTTTTGCCACTAGCGGTCACCCATCCAGGTACCGACCGTACAGTTGCTTATAATGAGTACAGTAATGATATAAAAATGTTTAACCGTTTGATTTTTTATTTCCAGTCGACGGCGGCTTCTCTCGCAAAGCCTGCTGGTGGGACTTCGCACGACACTTGGATCGACTCGACGCAGTTTTGTTCACGAGACTGAACAACTGCTCCATCTCTGGCATGTCCGCTGTGCTGAAGAGGAAGGCGAATGCCAGCGTCTACCCTCAGATCGGACATTTCTTTTGTAACCTCGAAGTAAGTACTTTTATATAAGTATATTGCGTTGAACGACTGACCCCCGGTTTCTGAAAGGCTGATCAACGAAAAAATAAAGAAATCCACTGTCAAATCTATTGTCAAACGTCAATTGGGTTGCACAAAGCATGATTATTCAGAAATTATTCGCTAATCAACGTTTCAGAAACTCGAATTGACTTCATAGAACTTTCACGTTAATATGCGTGCTATATGAACGAAATTTTGACAAGCCTTTCAGAAACTGGCGGTGAAGGTATCATATATTTGCTATAAGACTTTAGTGATATGTATAGATGTTTATAATAGTATTGTTGGTTACCATTCATTAACATTCATAAATAAAACAACACATGTATTAAATTCTTAAATTCAAATTCAAAATCATTTATTTGTAGGTATTATCTCAATACACTTAAGGACGTCATTATTGTAAATAGCGCCATCTGTTAATAATATTCGGTACTATTTACTTCGTAATTGGTTGCGCAGAGTTTATAATATTAATTTTATCCTTTACAAAACCATCAAAATAAGTATCTATATTAATACGTGAAGCAAAACTTTGGATCCCTTTTTACGAAAATTGCGCGGAGGGGAGACTTTTGAAATTTGGCACATTTATAGTTTATATTTATAGGTTAAAATCTAGAAGAAGTGCAGAACACTAATATTTTTATATATTATGCAGTAGAAGTATATGAAATGAATAAAAATGAACATTACACACACTACCATTCATTTGACACACAACAGGCATAGTAAAGATCATAGCACATTATTTGTTTATATTTATGTTCTCAATGTGAAGTAACGCCGTATCACGTGTATTACGAACGAATTTCGACCGAAAACCGGGTTTCTAGTTATAATAACTTGAAGTTTATTGGAGTACTAGCAGACCCGACCACGCGTTGCTGTAACTAAGGTTTATATACTCAATTTAGCAGACTAATTGCCTTACATCGCCTATTACAATCTTATGGAACTAATTCTTTGTGAGATATTGAACAAATGATTTCCAATAAAATAATATTGCGACTATAAACTCAAACTCAAATCATTTATTTCACGTATGTATTTATAAATACACTTATAAAACGTCAAATATTTTGCATCTATCACCGTTTCGGAAGGGTGCCTTATAAAGTGGAGAAGAAACGGCGAATGAGAATGAATGAATGAAATGAATGAGTGAACAGCGATGGTGAATTGAGATGTAAGCTATCCTATCTTTCAAGTTGGTTCAAACGGCACACGGTGTGCAAAATTTGATTAAAATCAGTTAATTAGTTTAGGAGTCCATCGCGGTCAGAAACCGTGACACGTAATTTATACATATTAAGAATGTAGTAGGGTAGGGTTTTCATAGTCGAAGTTTAAGGGTACGTGAAGAGTTCATTCCCTGGGCGTGGGAGCGTGACGCTACTCGTGGCTGCTCAAGGACGAGTGTCAGGTTCGTAATTCTATCAGGTCACAGTTGGCCGGACCTCGCTGATACTAAAACCGTATACACTGTAACGATTTATTCTGGACAGTTTCTCAACTAACCGACCATAACTTTATATTGTACGAGATGAACCAGCAAACGTTGTTTTGCCATATAATTTATTATTTAAGAACTATTTTTATAAGCATAAAAATGCTTATCGTGGGTTAACCTTAAAGCTAGACATATTCGGAATTTTCTTAAGATCTTTTAGAGGGGAACAATTTTATTACACATGATTTTTGAGTAACTTTCATCGTTTACTCAACGCACGCATGGAAAGCTCAAAATTCTGTCGTTTTCGCAATTCATGTAAGCGTGATGTTCTATAGCCTATAGCCTTCCTCTATAAATGGATTATCTTACACTAAAATAATTTTTCAAATGGGTCCAGTAGTTTCTGAGATTAGCCCGTTCAAACAATCAAACAAACAAACTTTAGCTTTATATATTAAGTATAGAAGTATAGATTCAAAATATAAAAAAAGCATTTTTTTTAACTAAGCAAAATAAGTTACGAGTACATACATATAAATCCTATATTAACCAATTGTAACAGGCCACAGATGCCGGTCCATTTGGTAGTAGGATTTTGCGGGTGATAAGGCTTAATATTCAATATATCTTCTTCTATACTTATAATAAATCTGTAGAGAGGTCAATTCTGTACATGAAATATATTTCGAAAGTAACTATCTGGGGGTGATTAGGGATCGATACTGATGCCAAAAAAGCAATTAGTAAAATTTTTGTTTGTCTGTCTGTCTGTCTGTCTGTATAACCTTTATAGAAACAAAAACTACTCGACGGATTTTAACGAAACTTGGTAGAATTATATTTCATACTACTGAGCTGGTTATAGTATACTTTTCATCACGCTACAATCAATAGGAGCAGAGCAGTGAAGGGAAATGCTCAATACCACTTCCACGCGGACGAAGTCGTGGGCGGCCACTAGTCCCTAATAATAGGCTTTTATTTGATGCGTATGACTTCGGAATTGAAATATTCGTATTTAATACGGCGTCTGGAGGTCGGTTTCTCTCTTGTCCATTGTCAAAGCGATTATATGTATGTTGTAGTGTTATAGATTTTATGGTACTAGCAGTAAAGCAAATATAATTAATAATTTGTCCTTTTAATGAAGCGTTTGGCTTGTGTGCTTACTTGCTATTAATCACAAATAAATTAGTTCCATTTTAAGTTGCAAAGTTATTTAATTACTAAAATTAAAAGTGGTTTCAATTAATAAAATTATGTTTATTGTAACAAAACATTCGCAAATGAATAAATGTACGTCAAGTAATGTACTTTTGAGTATTTGTTAAAAAAAATACCGCGGTTCATAAGGTTATAAACATAATTTGCTAAAGATAAAGTTACTCAATCAGCCTATCGTTGTACTTTCAAGGTGAGTGTGAGATGGCGGGTACCGATGGCAACATAAGAAAATCCAATCATTTCCTGTTTTGTCTTATTGTTATTTCTTCTTATTTTGACTTTGAAGCTACAAGCAAACAAAAAGTAACCCTTGCTTAGCATACAAAAAAATATGCTTTAGTTTCCATAAAAAAAATGGGGTTGTTTAGTTAAAATGATATATTAATTTGCAAACCGACTGATATAAAATAAACACTAACCTCAAGCTTCCTATAATACATTAGAGTTAACCGCATACCAAAAGTGTTGGAGTTAAGGTTTCTGAGATTGGCAGGAGAAACGCACAGGCAAACCGACATACAAAAATTCCAACAAACATTGTTACAAGATCTGTTGTGTTAAATCAATATGGGAGTATTTATTTAATAAATTTTTCAAGTACCATCAGTCTGTAATAAATATGTAATAATAAATAAATAACGCTACACGCGTATAGTCTAACACAAGGATTTCATGTAGCTATCGTCAAACATAAAGACAAGAACACACACAGATCGTGAACAGGAATTTAAACTCATCATTCAAATTTCTGCTCCATTATTATGAATTTATTAACCGAACCTAGGTTCTTTGGAGAGCGATCCAGCGTGGTGCAACAACACGTCAACATTGACGCCACTACACTATTTCTATTATAATATACTTATACTAGGAGATAAATAATAGGACCAGATAAATGTCTGTGCCGTCCAGTAAGTCCAATAACAAGAACTGCAAGTAGGGTACGCCAAACGGTCTCATTTCCTTGCCGTAGGCATTACAAAATTAACTCGCGTTTGTGTTAAATCTCATAGAAAGGTAACGTTATACCAGTGGCGGACTAACCCTGTCAGAGGCCCGGGGCGGCAAGTTCAGGCCCTTAGTGTAAGAAGATTTTTTATTTCACATTTGTACATACAAATGACCCTA
>DWJN01006569.1:0-10595 GCA_018248895.1 Carystus phorcus | reverse complement strand
CGTTGCTACTCGCTCACCGTCGAGACATGCCGGAAATTGCCGATCAGTGCCGAATCGTCGACTCGTTCGGATTCACGTTCGTACGGTTGCCACTTTATTGACTATTTCCTTCGATATTCCCTCTATTTATGGTGTCCGAAAGTATCACGAGTAATTCTGACTTAAAACATAAAAATTGTGTGATGATTATGTGATATCATAAAAGGTTACTGAAAATTTTATCGACGAGTGCATTACCTGACAAAGAAGGCATCAGAAATGAACTGTGAACTAGCCAGTATACCGACAGAATATTTACTCTAATTACTTATAATTAACAGTCGTCAGAAGACGTGACTACCTGAAAGGTGTGAACAACAGTAAGCGGCGGTGTCAACAAAGAAAGGACGTCCATTCATCTGTGCAGTAAAGAGTGCTCTACAAACGTTAATTCAGAAAAATGCCAACTTCTATACAAGAAAACATAGCCCTGCTAAACATGATGTCTTCGGATAATCTGGAAGACGATCTCAAAAGTGTCCAGTTACATTTTCCCTCGGACCGTAGACTGATGAGCGACGGCGCATGCGTGGAAGAGAGGGTGAGGACTTCGCGTGGAGACATACTGGTGGCGGTCCGTGGGGACCGAACCAAACGAGCAATAATTACTTACCATGACCTTGGCCTCAACTACGCGGCAAATTTCCAAGCATTCTTTAATTTCGTTGACATGCGAACAATATTGGAACAATTCTGTATTTATCATGTAAACGCCCCCGGGCAGGAGGAGGGGGCGCCGACTTTACCCGAGGATTATGTTTACCCAACCATGGATGTTTTGGCTTCTCAAATAGATTTTGTACTCGGCCATTTCGGCATTCGAAGTTTTATTGGGTTCGGAGTGGGTGCGGGAGCAAACATCTTAGCTCGCTACGCTATGGCAAACCCAAATAAAGTTGATGCCATGGTCCTGATCAACTGCACATCTACCCAAGCGGGATGGACTGAATGGCTTTACCAAAAAATTAATACCAGGCAGTTACGATCGAGCGGCATGACTCAAGGAGCCTTAGATTATTTAATGTGGCATCATTTTGGCCGCAGCAATGATGAACGTAACCATGATTTGGCATACGTCTACAAGGAATGTTTTTCTCAAGTCAATCCCGTTAACCTGTCCATGTTTATTGACGCCTATCTCCGTCGAAACGACTTAAATATTTCACGAGATGGTAACACAATTAAAGTGCCCGTGCTGAACGTAACAGGTGCTCTGTCCCCCCACGTCGATGATACGGTAACTTTTAATGGTCGTTTGGACCCTGCCAAAACTTCCTGGTTGAGTATTTCTGACTGCGGCATGGTTTTGGAGGAACAGCCTAATAAGATTTCGGAGGCGTTCCGTCTGTTTCTTCAGGGTGAAGGCTACTGCAGGTAGTCAAATTGCCCAGATACGAAGTAACAATGCGATGCTGTTGTATGCAATAGAATGCACGAGATGCTTAATCTACACGCGAGCTTTGAGAACACATTGGCAGTAGATTTATTGGAAACGTAGACGGAAATTGTTGACTCTTGTTTTATAGATATTTATGGAAAATAAAATTATTTTGTGGCTTATATGTCTATATTACTTTTGTTAAGGTTTACCCAAAGATCATTTATTACATTTTTATTGTATTTTGCACTAGACTCCGTTAACTAGGTCAGGCGTTATAATTATGGTTAACGCAAATGAATAAAGGACCTTTTGTGTAATTTAAACAGGATTTCGAAGCGGATTGAAGCTGAATTGTTCGGTTACCAATTAAATCAAATTTCAGGGTGCAATAATCCAAATTGAATTTCAAGAACGTGAGCGGTTCCAATCAGTGAAAATTGAAAGGCCTGCTAATAGCTTCACGCAATTGAGTTTTTACGGCTTCATTTATATTTCATTACTTACGTAAATGTACAATTTTCTTTGTTACATTGTTTCGTAGATACTTATCATGACTGTTATGTCCTAACTGTCACGTACCTATTATATATTTTCTTGTAATAATAACACAATTTTGTTTAAAACAGTCAAAAAAATTCTTGAATATAAAAAAAATGGTTTCATATTTTTGTATTTCGGTTTATTTTGAACTAAAGCAGAGGGTTAGGATGTTTAAAATCTACAAACATCTGGCTTTAATTTGATAGTCCATTCAATCTTGCTTTTAATCTGTTCGTAATAGTTCGTTAATTTCTAATTTGGATACCGTTGAATGCGCGTGCTAGCTTTTGTCAATGCTATTTTATATTTGAACCTGATTTTGAATACAATAAATTTAACACTGTTTTTTAAAATATGACTCATTTTGCTTACAAAATTATATTGAGTATTCTTTCTATTTTGGGCATAATAATTACTCTTTTGATAACTTCACCGAATGCATCTATTTATAACGAATACAACGAAAAATGGTAATAATAGCAATAGAAGTTAGGGGTGGCCAATGATTGATTAATATTTGAGCAAATTCGCATTACAAACAAGTAATTTGTAGTCAACGTATTTTTGTGAACCTGAATTAATTCTTACACTTGTTACTAGATGGCGCTGATAGTTTAGAATCTGAAAATGTACAAATACATTTCTTTCAGTATTAATAGGTCAGAGACGGTATTTTATTAATAGCATAATGTAAATGTTCAGGTATTTTAGAGCCGCTGCAAAGGTTACGGTCTTGATACGTAAGATATTATATAAGAATTGGAGGATTATATTGTTTTTAAAACTTACTTAGTTGTGTATAAAGATATATATTATGTATCAGAGATGGCGCACAGAGTAGTTTAACTTTCATTACAGTTCAAATTACTTATAATAATAGATAATCAAATAATGCCATACACTCATAGCCCCATACTAGGATACCCTGTGTCGTGGGTGCCATGGACGACACAGAAAGACAATTACATACACACCCAGACCGAGAACAGAAATTTAAACTCATCATTCAAACTTCTGCCTCGCTGGGAATCGAACTCAGGACCCTTTATATGGCGGTCTGGCCTGGTAAACATTACGCCACGCGGGTGGTCAGTATATATTCAACTGTGTCGTAATTAGTTATTATCAGACCAAATTATTTAAAGATTTTTTTCCTTATAACCTTCTGTTATAAAAACTGTACGTAGTGACTCATATTACCTACATACTATATATTACGCACTGCTTATTTGGACTTAAATTAGTGCTGAAATAACAAAGAAAACTCCATATATTTTTTTATATTCCCACGTGATCCAAGTATCTACAAAAATGAATGCATTAAAACAAATTACAGAAGTTGCAGGTTGTATCTATTTTACTAAGATGGTAAAAACCCCAAATTGAAAGTATTTGTTTCCCAAAATTCGATACTTAACCCACGATTTTTATTTTCCGATGAAAAATTTCATAATCCGTTGATCTAGTGGTCAGCGAAGGGTGGGGGTAGGGTGTTGAGTTACTGTTCGGGGGAGTCCATTTAACGCGAGCCACCCCCGGGTGGCTGCCATGCACGCTTGTTCAGAAAAACACCCACAAAAAAGGAAATACGAACGGAGAGTTCAATGCGAATCGAAAATTAATTATACCGCTGAATAAAACTTTTATATTTTCATATTTCTCGCTGGTTTTTATCGCTTTCCGCATGCTACCGAATACTGCGTATAATTGGAGTTTAACGATATGCGACTCAAATTTAAGCGTATGGTTATGTAATAATACAGTCAATGGAATATTCCGGTATGTCTTTTTAATAAACGTTATTTTTACTATGTAATGTAGCTGGTTGGAATCCATGCAGCTTTCTGATGTGAGTAATGAAGTATGGGTATGAAGAGTATTATGTAAAGCTTCTTAAGATAAATGGACCAAAAACTAATGTTGTTAAACCAACTAATTTACAGTAATTTTAAAGTAAAATAGTCATAATAATTGTTCAGATAAAAAGCTCATGGGATGCATATGGGAACTCGCTCGGATTCGCGTCCAAGCCAATCTCCCCGTCGAGGTCTGATAGGCACGGAGTCTCTCTTGCTGGACCTCGGTGGAGACCCCCAGTTTAATTCTAGTAGTACTCATGTAACGTTTTTTAACCGCCTGGCTATATAACACCTCCTTTTAAAATTGATCGCGAAAATTTTTATGTGTTGTATTAGATCGCAGTGTCGAAAAGTTAGAAATAATATCGTGACTCTTTAGCCATAAAAGTATCGGTTATTCGTTCAATGTTCAGTATCCATCAGGTGGCTCGCCTGCTCATTTGTCATCTATATGTAAGCTAATATAGTAAAAAGAGGTCCAACTTTTCTGTATCATATTAATGATACGTTCACTTACCATCAGGTGATTCGCCTGCTCATTTGTCGGCTATATGTAAATATATGTGTAGTAAAAAGAGGTCCAATATTTCTTTATCATTATGATACGATTTTTGAATTTGAATGATTAACTCATTATTTCTCCAGTATTCTAATTATGTAGGGCTCATTATCTCATAGCCTGGCAGCTTATATCGATGCTAAACGATCGACGTAATCTTTATATATAATTTTTCTGTTCGTGTATATGTTGTCACTAAACTCCTTCTCAACGGTTGGAGCAATTTTGATGATGTTTTTACTGTGTTTAAATGGACTTAAGAATGGTTTAGATTCACAATTCGATTCGATAGAAAAAAATGTTTTTATATGCTGCAAGATTACAGCCGGGACAGCTAGTATCTTAGTAACTTTTTAATCAGTATTTTCTAACAGTTGCATTTAAATTTAAAGATGTGCTGTGTGGTCATTACTAAGCTGGACTGTATACGTATGTTTTTGCCGTGTTATATCGTAAATTTGGTGAGGCGAGTGTGTGGGGGCCAATCCACCGTCATTACAGAGCGCGAAGTGGTCGCAGAGTGCGGAAACCGCAACAGTGCACTCACGTTCCATTGTTGTTTGTCGATCGACATCCACCACTTACCGATACGAGTGTCGTTCGATTTCAAGCGATAATTTACGGAAAACAGGCATTATTATGCGCAGTTCCAACCACTTTTAATGCCTTTCTTTGCCCTTAATATGTTTTTAAAATATCGCGTATTAATGCATCACGTATAACGATTGGCAAACTGTTTTCTTATGTTCAAAAATTATAGTTTGTTTTAAATCTTTACAGATACATCTTCTTAATTACGTCTTTTTACTTTAATATCTGAATTCGTCATTTATAAATACTTTAGTTATAAGTGAATATACCAAATGGATTAAAGGTAACTTGAAAGCAATGAACGATTTAATTATATGATAGTATGTTATAGGATAATATTGCGTATTAGTTAACTTTGCCAGAAACCGCGAGCAAAATATGTGACGGTATATTCCTCCCACAAAGGAAAAGGTTACAATTAATACACAGACCAACTAGTGTAATAACAATGGATTTCCGGAAGGTAACGCTTGATACTATCGAGTATATTATAATAATAAAACAAAAGGTATAATGGCAGAGAATCGCTCAATGAAAAAGGCAAACTTGGGACGACCAAGTGGTTAGCGTCCAGTCGGTCTTCCCAGGTACTGTTGGAATGACGAGGTAATGATGGATTCGAGATACTAAGATCATAGAGGGCTGGCAAGAGGTAACACAAGATAGAGTGGAGTGGCATCTCTTAGTGTCGGAGGCAAAGATTTTAAATTCTTGCACCATCAAAGTAAGTAGAATAAAACGCATTATTTATTTACCATATCTGCTCCCTATTTCGTCAATATTAAATTTGGATGTTACTAAATAAATATCTTAAACTAATTCTACTATCAATATGAACCGAAATAAAAACGCGAGGGTGGCTCAATTACGTTCAGAAACGTATCTAGTAATACTAAACAAAACCTTTATAAAATAAAACAAATGCGTGTTTTTTGAACCAGTACTCACAAAAAATAACAAAAGACTGCGTAAAAGTACCCAGAATACTGTAGCTTTTATTCCATTGTTGACGTCGAACCCTGAAGACCTTTCAGAGCGATAGCAATCGCAATATCCGATTTTGAAAAATCAATTTATGATCTGATCGAATTCTGTGAAAAGGTCTCTATTTTTTGGCTTTTGTTTACTATATTGTAACTTATAATACGAATATGTTTTGCATACGGGAGCATGTATAGTTACTATAATATTTACTTATTCAGTTAAATAATAATATGTATCACGGGAATCATGCTGTGTATACCTTAACTAATAAAGAGGTGGTTTAAAACTATGTATTATATCATATAAGCGTTTTTTTTAACATATAATAGTCGTTTTTATTTTGCCAAAGATTCCAACGCATGTCTTAGTCTTAGGTACGAGTACTGCCTATACCTCGTTTTCTTCGTTTTTTCTACACTTTTAAAAAATATACTATTAAGGAATTAAAATGCAACGGATGCTAACGAATTGTATTGTGTAATGGGTATCGTATTTGAAGTCAAGTAAAGAAAGGCATAAAATAAAAATTATAATTGAAAGGAAGTTTCTAGTTGATTTCGCAGTAAATAGAAAAGAAAATACCGGACTGACAATCGGTGAGTAAGATAGCAGAAATTTAAAAAATGATCTGTATGTGGAACAATTCTATTCGAAATTTAGCCATAAACATAAGGCGAACGAAATCACGGTACGGACAGTTCTACTTTGGAAACCAGGAAGGAGGAGAAAGAAGAAGAAATTAAGGAAGTGAAAGCGAAGTGAAGTGTTTAAGTAACGGACGTGCCGCGAGTGAGTTTCAAGTGTTATATCGCGAGTATACCCCGCCACGTGCGTGACTTTCGCAGCAATTGCACCAAGCACATTCCGATTGATTAAACTTCAGTGTAGCCTCTGTGTTGTAAATAAAGCATTTACTTAGAGCCGGCCCTTTTCTCTCCTGTCCCAACTAACATTCGTGATTATTTAAATTCAAACAAGGAAAATAAAAGACACGCTTGCGATAAATTGATTTATATTACAATTAAGTTTTCACATAGATTATTTATGTACACGATACAATTACATTGTCGTAAACATTTAATAAAAATTGACTAGAATTGTGATGATATCTACATAATTATTTACAAATAAGCTCACATTTAAGGGCTTTTAATATCTAATTTAATATTATTTACAGATCTGAACGTGCTAAATTTTATTCAAATGCTTGTTAGTAATCGATTTTAATTTAACAAGACTTTGCAGCTGGTTACTAGAATATTCGAAATTTTATCATTTTTTTCTTTCAACTTATTTCAGCGTATTGAGTATCTTAGAGAAAACGTAGGTATTTAAAAGGTAACGTTATTTTGCAAATAATTTAAAACTAATTACTTCAGATCTGTAAATATATTAATAAAAGATAAAACACTAAAAATAAGGATATTTTACGTCAGTCTGACTAACCTATATGTACACGTACTAACATCAATTTCACAGACAGTTGACTAGCTACTCGCTAAATCTATTGACGAACATGAGACATGAATTGATTTAGAAAAATTGTTGATTAATATGGCAACACTGTAAACTAAACATAGATAGGTACAGAGTATATTAATAGAATTAAGAGGAAAGGAGATGGAGCATTACTTACACTTTTAAAAAGTAAATACACAATTGTCTAACGTCTTTATTACAATAAGACGTTTTAATTTTGCCGTATAAACTCCATTTCGATGTAAAAGCTTCACAACTTTGTCAGAAAGAAAAGGTCGTAAGTTATTCGATTCTTAATAGGAAGAATGTCGTTTCTTTTATTTCTAACGGTAATTTTTAATAATGAATGAGACAGATAACTATATCTGAATTTTTCGAATGCTCCACCTGTTGACTTCGTAATTTATTACACAAATATTTAATACGGATAATTGTAAATGTATACAAAAACTATCCTATTTGTATTCGCAAACTGGCAGTGACCGAAGCCTTATATTATTTCACCGAATTCAAATTGGGAGTTCAAATAAAAATATTTTTACGTATCATTTAAATCTAGATCCTTTGAATTCTAACTATATTAAGAAGTGATTTACATTTATAAAACCCCGTGAAAATATTTTATTTGAATAATAAAAACTTTGGCAAAGTTTTGTTTCAACAGAAGTTAAGACTTTGTTGAGCGGAACAAGCTTAGGCTGGATTCTGATGCTAAAAGTCGTCAAAAGTTATTTGTAAGAAATCAGTCCATGGTGAGATGAGTTTGGTTTTATTGCTTTATATATAGAGAAAAGTTGAGCAACTAACACGGAACATCTTAGCAAGAGTAGTATTTAATGAAATATTCCATAACCTTATTAATAACGGCATAATGAAGATTGCCGACGGGTTTGTAAAATAATAGTTTTGAAAAAAGTTCGTAATAACTTCATAATGATTGGGTTTGACGGATTTAAAAGGAGTTTGTAATGTGAAATTTTTCTTTTTAAATTATTTAATTTATAAACAATCGCTTATCCTTCCAACAGTTTTGTTTTTTACTTTTTCAATACCCAAGAATCATTCTCTCACATAAATGCCCTTACCGGGAATTAAACCTCTTGCTAGGCAATCAACTAAAACCTTTGTCAATAAAAATTTGCACAGCTGTGAAGATGCTAAATAATATTACATAGGTTATAAAGCGTTCACTGTTTATCCTTTAACGATATAGGCTTTAAAAGTTTATCGTCTTGCGCCGTTTGAATAAAAAATTGGGTCGACTCGTATGTACTCAGGAAGATTGCTTTAAAATTGTGTACACCCAATAAATTGTGTACCTCGATCTACCGATAGTGATAGATGTTCCTGTTTAACGATTTAAATTGTTTCCAATCTTATCCACTCCAGTTAACCTTTTATTTCGATTGCGTTTCAGCTTGAGTAATCGCAGCTTAAATAAATATTTTAGTAGCCACGTTACAGGCAGATTGAATTTATTTAATATCCGTAATTAATCAGGTTATTCAATCGGCATATTAATTAAATTGGCCTGTTTAAATATTATCTTTGTTTAAATAAATTTTGTATTGATATCGAAGAGTTATAAGAAAGTCTGATATTTCATTACGTCGTTTATAATACGACATGATTTTCGTGGTTTTATTTGTATGTAGCATGAATGCTCTTATTGAGCAATTACTAAGTAGTATTGAGGCATTTGGTGCATGTTAAAAAATCAAGACTTCCATTTTGGAGCATGCTACTCGTAGAAAGGGGCGCATCCTTAGCGTTTACCTGTATGCATGCATGCATGCTTGAAACAAGCTTATCTTTCTTTAAAGAGCATGGTTAATACGAGCATTTTAGATATGCATGTTTGTAATAACAATGCTATTTAGCATATTTTCAAGTATCTTGTCTATCTGAACGGTTTTAAAATCGTCAAGTTTCACAATAAAATTGTTGAATCTTAACAAACAACAAGAAATTAGTCTCTATCGTGGCGCATTTTTGTTTCACTGAGTTTATAATCACGATTCTAAAGAAGTTTCACTTCAAAAAGAAAATCGCATTTGACATGATTCGGAAGTTAGAGAATAGATTTGTTTAACTAATCAATTATTCACATCAGATAAGATATTTATGCTTTCAGCAAACCAATTGTCGTTTGACAATCGATCTGACAGGTAAATTTTTCGCTGATCAGCTTTTTAGAAACTGGCGGTTATATATTATAACATGTTAATAGCATTACTTGACACACAATCACAATCATAGAAACGGAGTAGGATTGATATAAGCTATTTGTTATAGAGTAATTGGTGCACCAACTTGGGCGTTGTAAATTATTTATAAGTACAGAATAAAATTCTCCATATCGTTTATCAAAGCTCAGCCATAATACTGTTTATGATATGTATTTGAAATATCTTTGTGTGACGTCATGAAATATATGAAGGAAATGACGTGACTCGTCTTTTGATGCTGTCCTATCATTTATATTGTTAAGATATCTATCCTACTTCATATCCGGTTATTACACATGGCGGTTTTAAACAATCAATGGGGAAGGTTGAGCTCTGAACAGATGCCGCTACTAGAGTTTGATATGACCATATTCTCTCTGTTTCGAAATGTTCAGGGTCCAAGTGTACATCCACAGTATTATGTTATATTTTTAATGCATATTCCATTTGCTCTTTCAGGTAAACCTGCTTTTACAATTAATTAATTTCTTATACTTTACCTTAAAAACAATTCAAAAAAGTGTTTAGTTACAAACATATGTAATCAATAATGTACAAAAAATAATTAATCAAGGGTCAATTTAATGAAAAAAGAAAACGACCGTAACACGATGTCACAAACTCCAGTAGCGGGGTGACCTTCCCCATTCGATAGCAAACCGTTATAATCTCACGTCAATTACATAAGGACGTATCTGAGCGATTCCTCGCTGGCGTCCTTGCGCGCGGCGTGCGAGAGCTTCCCGTGCCGCTAGCTGTGGTCGTGGTGCGCGCGCGGGGACAGCGAGCCGGGGCCCGACTCCACGCTCGAGTCCCCCGCGTACACCTCGGAGAGCCCGCCCGCGCTGCCTCCCCCCCCCCCGGTCCCCCCCCCCCCACCACCCCCTGACCCGCCACCCAGAAACACGGTTTGTACGGAAGAACCACGACCCAGT
>DWJN01006568.1:0-10595 GCA_018248895.1 Carystus phorcus | reverse complement strand
GGGGGGGGGGGGGGGGGGGGGGGGGGGGGGGGGGGGGGGGAGGGGGGGGGGGGGGAGGGGGGGGGGGGGGGGGGGGTGGGGGGGGGTGGGGGGGGGGGGGGGGGGGGGGGGGGGGGGGGGGGTCGGCCGCGCTAATGTTGAATATACGTTAATTGCGACAATGACTGATCAGCGTGTTGTGAAAGTTTCATAAAATGTACAATAGTGCAGGAGAGTGAATAGGCTTTTACTAAGATGATGCGTCCAAGATCTTAGACGTTCTTACTACTTACCATCACGTGGGGTTGACGTCAAGCATTAACTTATACTAAACTAGATGACGCCAGCAAACGTTGTTTTGCCACATAAATTATTATTTTAAAACTATTTTGATGATCACTAAAATGGTTATAGTGGGTTAACCTTAAAAGCTAGACATATGCTGCCGTGGACTTTTATTTAGAACTTTTAGAGGGGAACAATTTTGTAATACATGATATTTGTGTAACTTTCACTGTTTACTCAGCGCACGTTAGGAAATCTCTAAATTTTGCCGTCTTCGCAATATTTTTTATTGCCTATAGCCTTCCTCCATAAATGGACTATCTTACAGAAAAAGTTCTTTTTTCAAATCCGTTCAGTATTTCATGAGATTAGCCCGTTCAAACAAACAAACTCTTCAGCGTTATATTATTAATATAGATACACTATATATTTTTTTTATTTATTAGCTTAAAAATTTAATTATAAACTCCTCCGCCGGTCAATCTTACATTATTTTACTTCAACATTATTTTACGTCAAGTTCCATCAGACATTCTTATCAACGAGAGTACATAGTTTTTAAATTGTTCATTAATATTTTGCTCATTTTCATCGCATTTTTGCTGAATAAAGAAAATGAAGCCTTATTTTTTATATTTCTGTACAAGACTAGGTATTGTATCAATGTCACGAGATTTCTAGGGAATGACAATAAACTATCCGAAATTTATTTTACAAACAATTAATACATAATCGTCTAATAGCAGTTTCTGCAGATATTATCCTGCATGCAACATATAACTCTACAATGCTATTTTTGTATTGATCCAATTGTAAATCTAAACCAGAATAGAATTAAACACAGGTTCATAATTTAAGAGGAGCTCAGTGACAGACACACGAACAGAAGAATAATATATATTAAGATCTTCATATACATATGTGTATTCACGTCGTTGTACAAAGTTTTGAATTATAAACTAAAGGAGTTAGGTAAGACTTCTAATAGAGACATTGAAACTCCTCAGAACTTATATGATACAATATACAATTAAGATGGTCGCATAATTGCGGTCGAGTATTATTTTGCAATTTAGTTTATAATTTAATAATAATTAATCTTACATACCTAGTAACGTTACTATAATTTGTTAATTTACTCATAAATTTTATGTACTGAATCGATTTTCATAACTACCATTTATAGCTAAATACATTTTTTATATCACCCAAAGGCGACGACGTCACTTAACGCTATCTGCTATAACAACCGGTATCGACGACTTAACGTGCCCTCTGAAGCACAGAAGTGCTCCAGAAATTTGGCCACTAACAGTCACTGATTATGTTGTCGACTGCGACATTGTTTAACTCAATCTATTATGAGAACGAAGCGAGTCATCGAGCTATGCGCTCTGCTTATTTTCGAATCGCCAAGCCATGAGCTCTGCTCATTTTCATATTTCATGAATATTATCAGCCAGAAACGCCTGGTGGTGTCAAAGATGAGCAGATCATGACTAATGTCGAGTGGTTACCACCGCAGATGGACATCCGCAACCACGAAGACAAGTATACTTTACAAACAGTTTAAAGTTTTAACAATAATGGTGTTATAATTTTGTCCGAAGAATGTTTGTTAATTCTTTGTTGATACTCTCTCAGCTCAAATGATTTGCTTTGACTTAACTAAAACGTTAAACAGGACCCAGCCAATTTGAAAACTGAGATCTTTAGACGAGTTTTAGATAAATTAGTTTTTTGTTTTATGTAAACTATCTACAGTGAGACGTTGCTAATTACATAATTAGTTAATTACGCACGTACGTAGTAATTATTCCCAGCTTAAGCGACTAATTGCGTTAGTAATCAAATGAGCCCGCGACGCTTGACAAGTAATGGCCAATTACTTTACAGGCCGCTCCTCTCGCGCTGCCGTTTTTGGTAATCAAAACCAAAACGATTAATTTATGTAAACGAAAAATCGTATCCCAATCTTTTTATTTGCCTTAACAAGAAAATAGAGTACTGTTATAACCCTTAATCTCAAATATTATGGCTTGCTAAGACCGCAATGTAATGCCTAGCATCTATTAGCGCCAACCACGATGGGCAGTGCGGATCGCTCCACGTCATAGCCACATCTCTTCTAATCCTCGTCTTAATGATAATTTATAAATCATTTATTTTTTTCTTAAATGCTATAAATACTGATCTATGGAATTAAAAATCCTTTTTTTAGAAGACTACCCTGAATACTAATCTAACAGGCAACTAATTTTAAAACTAAATAAATCATGGGACGACAAGTTATGCTACTATTATGAAAATATTTATTTATTAAACGTCATTTTTCTATAAAGTAACGGCTCACAAATAAGTAAATTGTCATTGACAATTTATTGCCTTCGAGGTTTTTGTTCACTCTGTAACCTCGTGTAACCCTGGTACTTGAATATTAACAAGACATTATTGCAATGCAGTCGATTCATCTCATCGAAATTTATATTAATACATTTATAATATTCGTTTGGATATCATAAAATTCTCAATATTTAAAAATCAGTTTTTCTGTATAGCACAAACGTCTAATATCAATCCATGACAAAATATAATACGTACGTATTTACTAACTGCTAGAAATAATTTCTGTATTACATCGGCGCGCGCCACTTCCTTTACATGTTAATAAATTAAAAGCGTAAAGATTAATATTTCACATTGGATGCTAAATTCATTCTACGTTACGTTGTTATTAATTTTTAATGTGTTACACCGTTTTGATTAATCCATAAATGTTAACATAAGAAAATCTTTTTATATTTAACTTACAAATAAATTTTTGTACGTGTTATTATTACAGCGTAAATCTCTACGTATATTATAATAACCGTGATCACAGGTGATATCAGTACGAAGACAAAATCTCTCAGTACGCTATGTATTTTAAATAATAACTCAGTAAAAAAGAACTACATTCTGAAATCATTTTAATTATGGCGCGTTTAGGAAAAGAGATTGGAGTGTATTTTTAGCGCGGGATGAAATTTCTTCACTGTAGTTTAACATACAATTTATATATACAAATACACGGAAAGTTACTTAAGCAACTGAAGAACAAATTTTTTTTTTAAGTTTTAGCTTGAAACGTTCAACGAACAAACGACCAAACAAACCAATAATTTTGTGAGTATAAGTATGGTGTCAAATAATTACATTTTTTTTGTAATGACATAGAAAAAAAGACTAACATCGATTCAACTGTTTAATAGGAGTTCAGTGACCTACACACGAATTATAAATTAATAACATAAAATGTCGTAACAAAAACGGTTTCAACATCTTAATTTTTTTAATCATTTATTGTATTTACTTTCCATATATTGGTTGGATCAATATTTATTTTAACCTGTAATTAAAATAGTAGTAATTACGACAAAGAAGTTTTATGTTATGTTATATGCGAGGGAGAACAAAGTTGATCGTCGACTGATAACCCGTCTCGATGTTCTGCACTGGCACAATATTTTATATTTCTTTTTGAATTGTTCTTTTTTTGTAGTGACGTTTTTACATCGTCAAGGAAACTAAAATTATAGATGACGCTAGATTTTAACTAAAAACGCTCCCTCTTTGCAATAGCATCAGCTGCAGTTTTGATAGCATTTTTTAATGTCTTCAGCGATATCAGAACATTGAACGATGGATAAATGAATATTTTTAACAAATCCGATGCGCAACCGATCGACGAGTCACTCCATGGACTGTTTGAACAATGTATCCAAAATATTTAACGATTCTTGTTTGTACAGTCGAAAAGTTTTTAAGTAACAATATCAAAACATGTAGCCCGAGGTAACCGTAGCAATTAATATTAACATAAAAGGTCAGATATACTTTTATTCTCTTAACATGTTCACTTGGAATTTAAAAGTTAGAGAGGAACATTGCCAATTAGAACGGATCACAGGGCGGCCGCGGGCGCCGCCTTCCAATCCACGTGGACTCGCTAGAAGTTTCATTATTAGGATTCGAGGCTCTACTGACGAAACAGAACCCTTATGAGACCACTTCTACGATATTTTCTTTGAGGTGGTTTTCGTTATCCCCACAATAATCGATTTGTCAATGGACAAAGACAAAACCGACTTTACTTAAATACGTTGTATTAAATATTCCGCTTCCCAAGGTATATGCATCAAGAAAATACAATACAACGGATAACTCAAAAACTACTAATTATTCGATCATTAATCAGCTTTCGAATAAAAATAGAATCATCCAGTAAAAAGTTATTGACTACCATATATTAAAAAAAATGCGGATTAATTGATAATCTCCTCCTTTTTTTGAAGTCTTTAAAAAGAGTAATTTATTTATTTATTTAGTGTATATTTATCAAGGTGTATTTAGTGAATAATTTAATAGTTGATAATATGAGAGGATCGTTTGCAGCAATCTACTACTACTTGAGTTCCTCTACACTGTAGTACTTTTAATTCGCAAGTATTGGGTTGTGTTAAATACCTTGTTATATTCGAAGCATCTCTTACGTTCCCACAAAGGAAATATGTACTTATAGTAAAAAAGAATATATGTACAAAATTACATACCTCTTCTTATGTATCGAAAAAATATCGAAGCACAACGTCGTCAGAATTATGTATTATTGTCCGCAGTTTAGTTTAAATGTTAATATATAAATAGTATATAATACAGACATGCCACAAGTCTAAGTTTAACGTTTGAGAACAAAGAATCTCTTAGAACATGATACCTAAGTTATAGTTTTAGATATCAGTTTAATTAAAAAAATGTCTATATTCAAGCACCAATTCATGTGAGATAACCTGGTAAATCCTTATAATAACACCAGCGACTTCATGGCTGTACTACTAACAAACCCATTTCCCATATTGACTAACTTTTAGTTTTTCCAAAGGGAATACGGGAAATACGGAAAACAGGAAAAGGGAAATACGGAACACGCATATTAAATAAACTGTTCAACAATTCTGTCGGCTGCAGCCGAGCTCGAGAGTCCGCGATAACAAGTTATAACAAGTTCCAACTTTATTACCGGATCGTTATAATTCTATCTAACATCCGGAATTATGTATTTTGTTTTTAATAGGTAATGTTGCTTATCTAGCAATTGACACCATTGTTTGTCTTACAAAGTCTATACATCATATACACAAATCGACCATAAAACATAATTTGTTCGAACATATTGTATTCTAATTGAAAATCATGTATTCATGTAGATATTATTTCAATACACGTATGCACGTCATTTTTTGATTCTACCACCGTTTCGAAAAGGTGCTTTTGCATCAACGAGAAGAAACAGCGAAAGAAACTCCTCAGCGCATCTTTTGAACTAATAAATAAAATAACACATAAACTGTCTGAGCCCATTAACGGCCTTCAAGGGGGCACGAGCTCTTCAACATTCAGCCTAGAGCATACCACTACGTTACTCCAATGCAGAATGGTGCAGGAAATGAATAAGTTAGTACTAATTTACTTTGTAATACTCTAACACAATGTATACGATGTAAATGTAATGATAACACACAACGCATCTTTGGAGTTATATACAATCTTAATTGCGCATGGGATCGTTACAAAGTAACGTTATACCAAATTCATAGCAATAGCTACAACGCAGGCTCGATCATATAAACTCTACGGTATTATCGTGTAAAACAACACAGTGTACCGACTTGCAGTCTGATTATAACTGCGTTGTTCTCGCTGAGATTGAAATTGGTATACAAAGTTGGTCGGAGAGTAGCGAGCCAAAAATTACCATAATGCTACCAGCCAACGAAGAAATTAGTGAATGGATTGTCAAGCTCAATTACATCGTAACAATAAGGGAAAGAGTTTAAATTGGAATGGTAATTAGACAGTAACAACGCACCATTCACGATTTTGGAATGAATAAGCTGAGTGTTACAGAGCCCAGGAATCTCCAACAGGAGGGACGTGGGGTGCCAGTTACTTACATTCTATTACAAAGTTAAAGCAAGTTACATCGATCAATCAACATTTGTTAAAAACATTTGTGTGGTTTATTAAATTAACCAATTAACGTAGCTTTATCCAACGACGATCACGTAAACAAACATGATTGATTAATTCCATGAAATGTGAAATACGAGTTCCAAATGTCAAATGTAATCTGTGCGCTGAAATTTTAACTTTAAACTCGGATTGCCTTCAACTCATTAATGGCCCACTACTGAACATGGGTTGCTTCTCATTACTTTACCAAGTAGCTCCAGTGTGGATTGGTGGACTCGAATCAAAACTCCGAAACAAGGATTACTTTTAAGAAATTAAATAATCTTAATATATACTTTATATTAACAATATATTATATAAAAACTTTACTTACTCGACTCGAAAATTTAATAAAACCGCCAAACGCCTTCGACAACTTCAAAATCCTTCCTTAAACATTAAACTAAAGTAAAATTAAGTTACGTTAACTGTACAAACAGTCACTGAGTAAAACCGCACGAGTCGTGTTTAATATCGTCGAGTAAAGTTTCGTAGGAGCTCAATTATTGCTCGACTCACGTCTGCACTGAGCGAGCGCCGCGCGCGGACTGAGCCCAGCAGAAGATGTCAGAAGACTTCACTCAGTAGACCGCTGACGCGAATTGATGTCCCCACGTAGCTTCGTAGCACCGTAGCACGTAGCTCGTAGTCCGCCTACGAGCTCGTTTTCAATCTTGATTTCTTTGCAATTGTTTATGCCTTGTATTATAATAATATCTCTTGAAGCTTTAGCGAAAAATAAAAATGTATTAATATTTATACATTATTTATGTAAAACAACATTGAACTATATGTACATATAATGATATTATAATCGCCAAGAAATAATTAAAAGTCGGACATACATACATACATACATAACGTTATAACTACTTCTTTAAGTTATAAAGATATACGGTAACAACGGAATGGAAAATTTTATTTGAAAGCCTAATTGATGTCGATTGTGTTAAATTCTGAGATACCAGCCATCCTGGCAGATGTTGTCTTGCAGCATATAAAAATATTTCATTTCAATTGCATCAAATTATAAATCTCAACTATGTATTCTTAAATCTATTTAAACATAGTAAAAACTCATGAACATGGATTCAACTGTTTAGGAAGAGTTAGTGACATATACAAGAACATAATAATTATATATATAAAGATTTATTTACAATTACATAGAATAGCATATATTGATAAAGTTGAGTGTGGCAATACAAAAGAGAGATAGTAATCTTATATTAACTTGCAAACCTATTACTACCTTACCTATTCGTCTAGTTCTCCTGACTCCACATACATACATACTATATATAAAAATCACAGAAGTTCTGAAGACTAATACTGAATACAAAGTGTTACCACCTACATGCAGATCAGTTGTGGCAGTTGCATCTCTTATGCATGATATCTTGTCGTTAACAGCGTCATCTACACTGAAGGTAGAATCTGCAATGCATCGGCGGTGTCTACAAGCAATTGGGTTACTTATATGGATCCACAAGCAACTGGGTTACTTATATCTATGGAAAACGGTTACTTGCCGTTGTGACTGTTCGACATTTTTAACCGACTTATCAATTCGACTGTTTCTTTTTATGTGTGTTACTTCATAACTTTTTATTGAGTGCACAGATTTGGATTAGGGATTCTTTTTCTATTGAACTCAAATTTCAAATCTTTTATTTTATGTAGGTATTTATAAATACACTTATGAACGTCAAATATTTTGCACCTGCCACCGTTTCGGAAGGGTGCCTTCTATAGAGGTGAAGAAACGGCGAAACAAACTCCTCAAATATTAATATTCAAAAGCTGAAGCTTGTCTGTGGTTCCATTTAAATAAGTGACATTTGACGAACAGTTTTTGAGTTATCCCTTATGATACACATTAACTAGTTGTAACTTCGGATTCGAAATATTTAATACTTAATAATGTCTGACAGAATAAATGAAACCAATATCGGCTAAACCATAAGTAATTAATGGGCAAAACGATTACAAAAACAAAACGATTTTTAAAAACTCTTCTCCTTTCTGAGAATTAATTTATCACGTAACGGTTATTTAAATACACTGCCACCATTTTTTTGTAATTAATGAAGGCTTTGAAATATGAGATGAAAAA
This sequence comes from Carystus phorcus, assembly GCA_018248895.1. Lineage (NCBI taxonomy): Eukaryota > Metazoa > Arthropoda > Insecta > Lepidoptera > Hesperiidae > Carystus > Carystus phorcus. The sequence goes on along the minus strand of DWJN01006568.1, from coordinate 2,164 downwards.
TCATTGATTAAAAACTCTTTTATATTTTTATTCTACCTACAAGTATGTTATAAACATACTAACCAATGAATTTATCTTGTAAATGTTTATTTTTTATTTATATTATTTTTAAGCTTATTTTATTCTTATTTTTTCAAGTTTTAATCGGTGGCAATAATGCAGCAATAAAGCCAGATGCGAATTCTGTATCTTTTTATGTAGTCTAGTAAAACAGTTATTTTCTATCACTATAGCTAGTTGTATAGTTTTAAGACAAAAGCTCAATAAAATATAATATAAAACAAAAATAGTTCAAAACTACAACTCAATTTGTCATTACTTAGTCGGAAGATCAATTGAGAAAGTTACGAAACTTTCAGCCAACGATCAAATAAGTTACTAAATTGTTATTAAAAAAACATATACATATGTATGTATGTATATGTATACTTAGTTCAACTTAAACAGTAGGTACATTAATTCTCCGTCTGTAATATACCTATTGCTAAAAATAATTTGACGTTAACCAAATAAAACTTTTACATTATTATGTCCATACGATAGTCTGTTAATAAAAATTCAGAGAGTACACAACGTCTTCAAAGAAACCCAACTAATATTTTAAACATGAAACTGAGTTTATTTGTTACGCTTGGACGACTTAACTAATGTGAATGCTCTGAAATTTTGCATATAATACCAAAACTATAGAGTGAAAGCGGAATTCAAAGGGTGTTTACAAGAGACTTCAAAAACGTTAATTCAAAAAATTTAGTCGTTGAGACCTCCGTTTAGAGCACCATCCCCGGCCCGTGTTGAAACCTGTTAAACACATGAACCCTGACGACGCTTGCATGGTAATAAATTATATCGCACACCTGGCTTGCTACTTGTACTCTAATAAATAATCTAAAGTGGGTTATATAACTTATCACTAAACAAGGGGTATAGCAATTTAAACATGTACATTATCAGTCATCATACCAATGCGGCGCAATGGTTATCTTGCCGGACCGCCATTCGAAGGGTCCTGAGTTCGATTCCCAGTAAGGCAGAAATTTTAATGATAAGTTCAAATTTTTGTTCTCGGTATATCGTATATTCTTGTGTTGGTGTGTTTTTAGTGGTATCCATGACACGGGCAATCCTAGTGTGGCTACAAGTGTGTAGAGTTATTTATTATATAAAAACATTTGGCTGGCTGACAGAGGTTTCCATTATAATGTAGACAAATGTTCAGACTTGATTTTCCCGATTTCCCACGGGAGAACGAATGAGAAGAACACAATTACATTTTCATTTATAGGTTGCCTGATTCTCGGAAGTCTATTTTTTCGATCCTAATTTGGCACGTAAAGTTATCACAATCAAATATCTAATATCACGATTTTCCCTCGAGGCTTGTTGTAAAAGAATATGAATGTTTCTGATTGCATTCTTTGCGTAGATTCCAATGCTTCAAATTTGGCAGAAAAGTATATCCAGGTTAGGACAGAAAAAAATACTGAGATTTTTTCAAATTAGCATAAAAATACCATTATAATGTACTTTTTTTTTATCACAAACCTAATCTATATCTTCTATGCAAATTATAAAGTAAGTACCCTTCGCAACATTTGCCTATCTGTCTGAACGTGCTCAACTCAAAAGCCAGCAACCAGATTTGTATACAGTTTTCACTTATAGATAGGATCATTTAAGAGGAAAGGTTTGTGTATAATTCATTGACGTGTTCTATAAATCGGTAAATTAATCCTTACCACACTAAATACGTCAGTTACCTTCGGCATTTCATGTACATCATAATTGACCTTTACAACACACATTTAAGTCAATATCTTAAGAGTTATCGCGGAATTAAAACTATCGAGCGACAAAAAAAAAATTGATAGGGATACATGCGTGGCAAACATGAATAACATAAAAATGAAATTGTAAAATTTACGTTAATGTCCATAGGGCAAAATACATCGGTAGTATGATAAAAGCATTGCTTTAAGATTAAAATAATTATTAAGTTGAAATTGCGTTCCAGGATCACTTGTAATCCTTCGAATTTGTTTTATTCAGAAAAAAGAAAAATCTTTATTTGGACAAACGTTACACAAATATTTTGTGTTTTATAAAATATGAATATTGTTACTGAGGTTTGTTATTTTTAGTAGTTTTTGACCTTCGTTAAGTG
>DWJN01006567.1:0-10596 GCA_018248895.1 Carystus phorcus | reverse complement strand
AATATCTCCCCCGTCCTGGAACACGCACTTGGACCTGACTTTGCAAGTAAGATATTACCAATTATTTTGAAATGTTGCCAGTATAATTATAAGTTTGTTTTAAATCTAGTGGCAGACGATGTTCTACAACATATAAAACCGATTTAAATGAAAAAACATTAAATGTTAAAATTTCTTCCGAAGCAGTGTGCTTTGCAAGACGATTTAATAGATATTATGAATATCTGTATCATACATTTCTTTCAATATATAAACCTGTTAACGGATAAAGAATTAACTTAGAAAGTACTTAATTTAAAGGTAGTTCTATAAATAGTTGTCTAACGATCATTGCTAATGGACGCTCGGCGCTGAATTAAAATCTATTTCTAGCTGACGGAGTCCAAACAAGTTAGGCTTCTGCCTGCAAAATAAGTAGAAGATAACAGCCGGGTTAATGACAGGTTCGCAGGTGTAATGTTTTTTGTGGAATGTGACTTAGCAAGATTGTTGTGTTCCTCACGATTCTCTAAGGCCAAGTACGTACAATTTCCTTCAAATACATTGTTATATTTGTTACTACTTCTTATGTATGTCAATGTTTTTCTGTTTGGTTTTCTCTAAGACAAGTGTCAGTAAAGAATTTTTTGCGACATTTGCAGCTAATTTTAGATGCATAATTTTTTTTAATCATGTTTGTTATTTCCTTATTCCTGTTTTGTAACTTCCATAATTAATCTGAAAATATTGTTTCTCAAGAAGACTAACGGTTATAGCTTATCGTTCACCTATTTGCTGTAAGATCTGACGATAAGTGGTTAAGTGATTAATAAGTGTTGAGGCTTTAAATATTTGCGTAACGGAGAACTAGTAGTGCCTTCTAGAAGAGTCGTTGCTCGTTGCGGTGAAAGTGCAAGAATGCAGGGGCAGATTTGAGGCGCCATTGCCACCGCAATCGACGCGCCGCACGAGCAATGAGTTAATCCAGAATGCAAGCTACATACAAACCATCTTAAACTGCGGTGGTGTGAACAATAATATTTGTAAACATAGGACAAGTTGACCTTATAAATGCTATAGCATAACATAATATGTCAATACATCAGTAAATGAAACGCATACTACAAAACAGGACATTAAAAAAAACATCATTCTCGTTAGAAAAAAAACTTTTTCATAGGATTGTTAGGCACGCTTTACCGCGACTTTGTTATTCGAGACAAAGTTTCGAATGGCATAAGAATTTTTTACTAAAGTTATTATAACCTCTCCAACAATGCGATTAAAACAAAGCGTTGTTCTACGCTCACGTCTTTATTTAATAGAAAAGAACGCCCTCTATCAAGCAAAAGAAGACAATTAATCAAGCAAATGCACAAGCTTTATTTTGGTGAATAGCTGATAAGTAAGTGAATAGCTGGTGGTAAGTAGTCACTATAGTCAATGGACATCAGCGACACAAAAAGCATAACCGATACATTATCGGCCAAGGAAATAGGGAAGAAAGGTAGCAGTGATTGCGTAAAGTCGCTATATGATTTCTTTCCTCATACAGTCGCGTATGTTGGCGACATTACGACGCGGCAGCCGGCCGGCGCCAGCGATGTACCGGCCACACACCTCATCCCCTTCGCTAACTAATTAACTGACAGATATCGAACACGATCCGAACTTTCGAGGAACTTAACGCAGCCTAACGGCTTGTTCCACTTATCCGTACTTATCGGTACGTGGTACGTACGGCACCGATTTACATCGGAAAATTTCGCACCTACGCTCTTCATAAAAATAAAAATCATCTCCGTAAAGAACAAACGTTCCGTAACATAGGAGTTTGTTAACGAAACACGTAATGGTTGAGTGTATAATTTTGTACAGTTTTATGCAGGAATTAAATTCCTGGTTCTTAATCCGAAACGTTTCATCCTACAATTAACCTGTGAGCAGAGGTGTCAATTAAATGTAAATATAAAGTTACCTAATATCGACTACAGATATTTTAAGGGATTAGTAGATAATAATTTAATCTTGTTTCGAAATTATTACAAAAACTAAATATATTTATAATTCATTACGAAGCAGCTAGAGCCATACAATGACCTTTATAAAAACGTAGTAAAATTATTATACTTTTGAAATATTCAGAGGAAATTCACAAAAAGCGAACCCCAAAAAGACATTTAAAGAAAACGAATACTTGTACAAAACGCAGGTAACGGCGCCTAAAGCCATGTGACTACATATTAATATTATTTACAATTATCACCATATCTTGTCTGTACTAAATATTAAAAGAAGACCATCTTCATCAACTTTAATATAGGTACTTTATAATACACTGGTAATACAGAGAACAATAGGACTTCGATCTCGAACCAACTGGACTTTATTTAAACTTACCTATGTTTTTATAACATAAGAAAATTGCATACTTAAGTTGCCAATTATACATTTATATTCAAGTAATTATCCTTTGTAATAATGTAACATAAACATTATTTTAATTTGAAATTTATATAAATGTTTAATTTCATATAAGAGTTTTATTAATAAACATATATACGTAGACACAAAATAACAATTTTAAAATTTCTACAAAAGACTTAAAACTTTTTGTTTTATTCTTTTAAATACATCTAATCCAATTTCGATCGTTAAATTTATTCAGTCCGGACCGGTTTTCCGAACATTATTTTTTATGACTGCAAAAGTCTAAACCGCAGAATGCTAGAGAATGGCCTGGATATTCAAATAGGAAGTCGTGATTTATGTAATATCAATTTAGGAATAGAAAACAAAATAAAATGCAAGCAAACAGATGTTTGCATTTTGCACATATGTGATGTCATTGTAGACCCGATGACACAATCCATGACCGCTTTGTGTTACGTGACCGACATTTGAGTGTGCATTTTTGGATAAATTAACGATTATCTTCAAGTTACTTAACCTCATAAGCCTTTAGATTTCATAAAATGAATGTAATAAAGGCTCATATAGTCAAATATCCTAATATATTTTTAGGTATACGCAAAATCTCGACAAATTCATATAGATTCAAAAAAAAGACGAAGCTACGTCGCAAGATCTCTTTCAATGTACATTTCAGAAACGTTGATAGAATCAAAAAAATTAAATTTAAATGATTTTGACTTTGAATTTCCATACATTACGTATATAGTACTAGTGCATTGGTGTTAGCTTGTCTCAAGTATTTTACTGGAGGGAGGGGACTGAACCCCTAAACCGCCCCATTGCTTACGACCTTGGCTCGTCTAATCCTTAGTTGCCTATTTTGTAGGAAAATTATACATTGAAAACCGCTTTTGACTGGTGCCCAAAGTAGTTATTGTCCTTTGTTTATATTTTTCGTACAGCTTGTAATGCTTATTTAACAAGGACAGAACTACCACTGCAACTTTTAATTTTATTTAGTCTATTGCCAATTTGCAAAAAAAAAAACAAAAGGAACCTTGCCCCTAGCGTGATAAGTTGCATACGTGACACGTTATAACATACGACAAATTTTCTTGATCGCTGTGTTAAAAAATAATTTGTTATTTTATTTCTTTAAGTCTCAATATCTTGAAAGTGCCGATACGACATGTAAATTAAAATTTCTCGCTATAAATATATCTAGTTAAGTGTGAATTAGATTTCTAACTAATCAACTTCTTAAACTGAACTTAACTAAAATAAAATTACTTCAAAATATAATAACATAAAAATTTCATATTACACTTATATACCTATACAGTTAAGCTGGATTGATCGGCATATTAACTTACAATTATTAATTTAATAGTTATTAGTAATTATTATGTATTGGTTTCAATTAAATCTTATTGCTTTGAAAAATGAAGACTTCTATTACTATCTGGTTCCATTATGAGTAACGAGCTATCTACGAGTATGCCTTAATGATAATTACCTTCACCCATCGCCCCTGACCACTATCACATATTATTTGAATCATAAACCTTTCATTATTGGCCTTAAAACTTAAACACGACACACCATAATATCACTTCGTAATAATAGTTTGTATACATTTCCGAGTCATATTCAAGTAGAATATAGTGTGTCGAAAGTTGCTTTAATTTCTGAGTGTTATGTATTCGTCTAATTTTAAAAGCCTAATTACAATTTTCGAGGTATTAAGGAAAACGGCTTTGTAAAGTGTTGGGAAGTAAATCTTTTAGTTTATAGTTTATACGGCGAAAATGTTTAATCATAATCCCAACAGTAACAGTACAAGGATCTATGGGGATAACATAAACTAGCTTTTTATTCGAAATCGAAAAATGCTGTTCGTTTCACTTTCAATTAAAACATAATATTAATTAATTGTAATAGGTTATCCTATAAGCAGATACCTCCAGTGAAGATTGTATCTGTTATTCCGTGAGAACAGATCAATTTTACAAGATGAAAATATTTATTTGAGAATATATCCCCGGGATATAAAAAACAAACATGCTAAGAAAATCAGTACACTACTCTAAATCGGTACAGCGCAGCGGTTCCGTCGTGATGCCTAAACAGACAGATTGACAGACAGACAAAAAAATATTTTGTCGGTTTTTAATGTTTTATCCATAACTAACCTTACATTAAAAATTCCAAAAATATTCGATATACAAATGTACCCTTGTTATAATTTTATCATTAGCAATTAATATAGATTCCAACATGAAGGTGAAGTTGGTTTAGGTTCAAGGAAGGATCGACATACGAGTAAAACAAAACGAGATTATTATAATAGGCACTTGAATTTTATTAAAACAACATTTTTCTTTTCAGTCTATCCTCAATCTAATCCACGATGTAATTGCTGTAATAATACAAAATGCACTTATGTACAATTTCAGGACTTTTTTTTCAAATATTATCGCTGAACATGAAAAACCTAACCATGAAAGGTATGAATATCTAGCTCGTCTTATTGTCACGAACAAAAGGATAAATCATGTGAAATCGCGTATAAACAACGTAGCTACAACTGATAAACACTATTGTGATTTTTAACGTCCATCATAACTTTAAAGTTTTTCATAATTAGATTCAAACGTAATGTTACGTTAGAAAAACCTAATGGTTTTGCCGTTACGTAAGTTAAGGAACTTTTTTTAAGTTATTCTTTCGGTAGTTACGAGCGTGGGGTAATATATATTCAAAGTTTATGAATCTTTCGTCTTGTGAAGTTTTCATGTAGATATCTACTGGAATGGCTGTTATTATGTGTATTTAAATAAGTAGATAATAGTAACTATTGGTAGCTACTTTGAAGTTAAAAATAGCCATTATTTTCTTACAGAAATAATTCAACTTAAAAGCGAAAATACATGTAAATTCTATTTATTTCCAATATACACTTTTCGAAAAATCCGGCTCTTAAACCTTGTTTATTCTATACTTAAAGGAAACCTGCGTGCAAGTTTAGCTAGGAATTTGGCTGCTAGGAGGCCTAGCTAGGAGTTTATACATAGCTACAAACATTGCTTAACAATAATTTAATAAATATTAAATATTAACAAAAACTACATTATCGAATCTTCTCCCAAGTAGCAATACCATCCAACAATCTTTATTGTTGATATAGTATATACAAATAAAGTGTGACGTAGCTGTGGTTATTACTTCCAAGAAAAGTGCATTGACACGTTCATGACAATAAAAAACAGTCTAATATTCTTGGTAGTCATGTTTATACAATACAATCTTTTGTGTGCACAAAAGAACAAAACAAAAGCATAAAATAAACAAAAATCCCGTCTTATCACTAAACTGCGATTTCTACTAGAATACATTTCAATTATCCGTGTAAATAACAAAGACGCATTACGGGTTGATTATAAATAAGGCAGTAAGTACGTAAAGCTGAGAAATGATATCCGAGATGGTATAAAGGTAGCTATTGTTTCAGCATAAATATATATACTTCAGTATTTATCATCACATTATCACAAAATAAATAACACCGGTGTTGTAGTAAAAGATTCAGTGTTAAATTGTTCTAATAGTTAAATAAATATTCGTCATCAATAAGAAGTAGGTAAACGTGTTTTTAATGAAATTCAAGGTAGGTGATAACAATCTTATCGTTGTCATTGCTTTTTTTGTTACTCAACTGCAGACACGCAGCCCGTTCACGATTTATCGGATGTTTACTATTATAATAATTGTTTAAAAATTATAAAAAAGGCAGTTACAGAAGACACAGCATTGAACACGTACGAAAGACATTAATATGAAACCAGTTTAAAAAAAACATGCAAACATATTTTGACAGATTATTAATAATTAAAATATATATAATGACAATATTCTTCACCCAAACGTCTACAATTTTATTATGAAATTAGTGCCAAAACTATAAACCCTTTTTTCGTTTTATGCATACATTCACAAATTAATGATTTAAAGTTTAAGTAATCATTGCTAAATTAAGAAAAAAAAATTAATTTAGCATCTTACACGCATAGGCTGTGTTGCGTTTCACGGCAATAGAAAAAATAATAATTACACAAATTTAATTGTTCTCATCGTAATAAAAACTGCCGGAGGTCGGCAGTCTAATGGTCTGTCCAGTTGAGGTCATAAAAATCATCCTCGTAAAGTACGGTAAGTAAAGAAAACTTACCAAAATATTTAAAATGTATCCTCATCTTGATTATAAAGTGATACACAGTTAATATACACAACGCGCGAAGGTTCACGACACGCAGCGGTTGGTGGCTAGCGGACTGCGCGCACGCCTATGTTTTTGCGACTGCCTTCACCTTCCACGATCTAGCGGGCAATCAAATCTGCAAAACACCGTAATCGCCGTACCACCAAACCATCACTCGCGCGCTTCGTACCTGCAACCGATTGTCAATGAACATTCGCGTTAACTGGAAACCGGTGTCTCGAACTTCAGCGTACCGCGACGGGTTATTTCAAACGAATACGATTAATTTACTCAGCTGCTTAAAAACCTTTATTATTTTACTGCGTCTTGAATGAGAATGTTGGTATCTTAGTACCTACTCAGCAAAATCAATTTATTACGGAATAAATTAAGAACTAAAACAAGATACTCTGATAGTTAGACGACTGAATTCAGGGATTCATTTTGTGCGAAATTTTACAAAAAACGGTGATGCTTTAAGAATGTTGTGTAGATGTGATAAGCTAGTTATTTTGAAATGGTGATGACGTTATACAGAGAGTTCAATTGCCTTACGACTTATGGCTTATGTACATTAAAAATATTACTAAAAATATACCTATCTTTAAAAAACATGTAGAGCACTAAAGTACCTAAAGAAGACAGCAGGTAACCGCTGGATTAAGAAGGTCCAAGACTGGTTGGAGCGGCACCAAACAGAAAATAGAATACCAATTTTTTAGTTGATAGATAGGGACAACATACTAAGAACTTAATCCAGTCCCTAAATTTAACGATGTTAAAATTATTTTGTATAGTTACCTTTACGTAGCTATAGTGATCGTCACCCATGAACTTGACCGACGCGTTGCCGGCTGGATGAAGGATGGATATCACGAGTAGTTCAGCATCTGACTTAAACAAAAGGGTGATACTTAATCAGTCAGGGTTACATTAAAGGCACAAACATATGGATATATCATATAATTCGTCTCTGCAGCCGGAAGCAGGACCTTTTGCCTTTTACGGCACCCTTGGGTACCGGCATATGGTTGGTATCATTATTCTCGGTCGCCCCAATACGGTAGAAAATAATAAATAATTACAAACAAACACCCGCGCAATTTGAAGTCTTTTTTGTTTTGTAATACTTAGGTATTATCTCATAATCTTATCAACGAAATGATTGATCATCGATATCTATGTATTGAAATACTATACTACAGTTCAATTCGGAGATGACCACATTTTTTATTTCCCACAATCACCAGTGGACGTCAATGCGGGAAATGCGACGCGTTGTTGGCCCTAGTGTGACTATACCGATTTAGGCCCGTGGCACATTTTTGCAAATGGCCTTCCCTCCCATAATATAAAGAAATTCAACGCATAAGATGTCCGAATGTGACGAAGATGATGTAGAGAGTAGGACGGCCATGTAATACTGTAAATCGGGATCCTTACAAGTAGTCTTTCTCTTACCGGATCTTATATCTGGTAAGTCTGGTATGTTTTATATTTCCTTAACTACATTACTAAGTGTTTACTTCGTACTCAGTAATAAGAAGGCACAATCCATTTAGTTTTTATAATTTTATACATTCATGAACTTTAAGCAGTAATTAATGCTCCTTTAGAGTCCAGACCTCCCCCGTTCTTACCTCACATTAAACGAATAAAAGCTTACTCACGTAGTTACGGTTCTACATCAGGCTTTTGTTCTTTTCTTATCTAGACATTTATTACTAGTTACTATTAATTACTAGTTATTGCTTGATTACAATTCCACCTGTGTGCTTAGTAGATGCCTTTTCAATCTTGACTTGAAGAATCTACATTATAATCGAACGGGAACACCGACATTTTGTAGTATAATCAACAAAGAAGAAAACCGTGTCGTTCATAACAGAGCGCTACATGAGCTAGAGCCACCCTTGATATTATTTATCCGTTGGGTATATCTGCTCAACCAGGGAATGAACCGGGGACGCCTCGCTCGGTAGACAAGATTACCGACTAAGGATTATATTATGTATATGGAATTATGTAAGTTGCATATCAAATTAATAATAGGAAGTATTTTTAAATAATTCAGCACATTAACATGACCCGGAAAAATAGTCATTAGAGGCATATATCGATATATAAACTAGAAACAAGTTCCCCGTGATAATGTATTTTTTATCTTACCACATAAGCACAATAACTTACGTGACAATTCTATAATTACCGCTAAGCAATTACTGTACAAACGGAATGTTACCTAGAAGACTGACTTGATTCCTATACATATCTGCATAAAAATTCATAAACTGAGATTAACTACACCTACATACTAATATTAAAGTTAACAAAATCAGATCTGTAAATTTCACATATTACTTTGTATATTCTTGACGTAAGAAAGATCTCAGACATTTTTTATCTCGGAAAATCGATTTGTGCAATGTAAGAGGTACCTATATTTCAGAATGAAGGTTCTATAAAGATATTTTTAAACAATACTTTGAATCGTTTGTAACTACCTATTGCAGTAATCTAATATAATAAAATCTTTCTAATTCAATTTTTAAAGTATTATCTTTCTAATTCACCGAACAGCAAAAAAGATTCCCTATTAGATATATTGAGGTAAACATAATACTAAGGTATATAACGCCTGAAACAATTGAATAGCAATTGTTTCTAAAGCGTATAAAAAAAGGAGATTTATCGAAAAAAAAGCGAGAGCAAATTATTATTAGTAATCTGTTGTTACTGAAAATTAACGAATAATCATGGAAATGTCTTTCATAATGTTATTCTTGTACAAGTAAATCGGCGAGTAGGTTTCGCAATATGTATAGATGTTGGTATACAAATAAACTTTATTTATTAAGTATGAAGTTACAAAAACTACTGTTATATTTATTCATATTTTTATTATACATACTAAGTTCTGAAGACAATTAAAAGGATTAATAAACATAGGTGTTAAACATAACAAATAGTGAGGACACTTTAGCGCACACTTCTAAAATAAATATAAATGTATGTATCAAATGTACATTGAAGAACTACAATTTAAGAATTTGACACAACACTGGTGTTGTTTTTATTTGTAAGTATAATATTTACATTTTTACACATAATTAAGTACCTTGTACCTAAACATTGACTAATTATTCATAGTACTAGTTTGTTGAATATTAAATTCGCTTCTTTTATAAACGTCTATCTAATTTTCAATAAAATTTCCGTTCGTTGGAACAATTTTCTTTAACATGGAAATGTATTTTACTTTACAAAGATTTGAATTTCTTTACATATAGTAAAAATACATCCATGACGTTATTCTATTTTCGTAGAATTTAACATTAATGGAATTACTTAATCACACAAATCAACTATACATATTATTTGAGCCCTTGACTCGAAGGTTTAAATAAATGTTAGCTATAATAAGACAATAATGAAATTATATTCAGTTCAAAACTTAACCTAAGTAACATAAAGAAAACCGTATTACACTAGTTTGGGAAGGTGGGAAACTATGAAATGCAAAATAGTTGGGTGACTAGGCAGTAAGTACATGGCATCATATCAATCTACCGCAGCTATGTGAGATGGGTAAAATGGCAAATATAATAAGACCAAAGCCGCAAACTCTACCTGTCTAATAACTACCCTCTTTTATATGTAACTAACTGAACGAACAGACGAGACTAATGGTGGGAACAAAAACGCGGTCCGAATAAATATGCTATAATAGATAGGTGAAAAACTATAAATGTTCTGTTTTGAAAAACGGTCTGAATTGTTTAAAAATCAATGCCAAGTGTATCTTAAATGTTTCTTAAGACAAGATTTGTATTCTTTTACAAGTATGTTTCCACTGCTTTTTTGTATTTTGTGTTAATAGACTACATAAACTTAAACTAACATACTCAAAATGTTCATGCATTTATAATATATTGAGTTATTTG
>DWJN01006566.1:0-10597 GCA_018248895.1 Carystus phorcus | reverse complement strand
TAACAGACGAAAATGTTGATTTTTGCTGACCGATCGAACTACATCTACCCGTATATATCTAACAGTATTTCAATAGATAGAATCTAAACGAATGTATTCTTATATATGCTGACTTTTGTTCAAACTTCATTATTTTAATCTCGATATAATAGTATATCTAGTGATAGATAAAAATAAGAACTTGTATTGGACTAAATGTAAAATTGTTAGGCTTATTTATTATTATTTAAAATACGACAATGAAATAAAGATACCTATCAAAGTTACCTGACCAATTTCTAAATTTGAATGATTCTTTCGAGGTCTCTACATTTTATAACGATTTGTCTTCAGACTACTCTCTTCAGTGTAAATAGATACATTATCTTACGATGTGTTAGGGCTTTGCATAAGGATTAGCATAGAGGAAGTATACTAGCGTGAATGGTAGGAAAAAGATTGCTAACACTATGAATATTATTAAGTTAATAATATTATTATATTTCCGTGAAGCTCTCGCTGGAGACAGCTGTCACATCTGTCGCGTACCGTATGGGGACTGGAGAGACTTATTTCATTCATTATTCTCTTCTTGGTCAGTTAACGCAGTGGTGATAGCCTTGGTGTTCTTAATGTACATTAATGGTAACCACATTCCCTCAGATTGCTCGTCGTTTGTTAACTACAGGCATAAAAAATATAAAACTTATGTAAATATAAAAATTTTATTTTGACTGCTAGCGTTATCTTTTTAAACTCACCCTCAGACGTAGCGCATGTTTAAAGTATAAAATTTTTACAACGTATGAACCTTGCGAATTATGAGTAAAAATTTTCAAAGCTTCCAAGAATTCTAGCGTTAAACAAGAAGGTAATAATGATAATCTGCTTCGTTTTTATATTGCACAATGACATTCCAACGAAAATAACCTTTTCCGGGAATGTTACCATAATGCCTTAAGAATTAATATTTAGTTGCATCTTTTTGTTCGAATTAATATTTAGTTTCTTTTTATCTAATGTTTTCTTTATTTTTTCTTGAGAAGGTGGCGCATATGCTCTTTTAACAGTTGTTATAATATACAATCTTTCAAGTGTTTTTTTTTGTTTTTAGTTCATATCACAAGAGCGATATACATTATAGTATACTTTGGTATATTTTATATTACTTCTGTACTTCTCAGGTCTCATGAGATATGAAAGTAAAAAATAAGTCCATCTTGGTAAGGAATACTTTCGTTAATGCAAAATTGAGAGATGAGATAGATTTTAAATTCCGAAATATGTATATGCTGGAATGCTTTATGAGTGCAAAACGGGATTTCAACTAATATTATCCAAGTATGAAGTTGACTCATTTTCAGACAGCTAATATTTTTCTATATTTTATAAGTCAAAACGGTCAAGTATGTTTAAATATTTAGTAAATAATATTCTTACTCTTTTGAAATATATTCGCAAGTAACTGTCTCATTGTTTTAATGAAAATAGCTGAATATTTACTCACAGAAATGTATAAAGTATGAATGTTTTTGATAATTATATTTATAAACGTGTTTAGGTAATTGATAATCGCGAATCAGTTTTCATCAATATCTATTATGTACGTACGTAATTCAACTGCATTTTACAAACATAAAAATTTGATTTCACTAGATCATTTCTTTCTACGCCTGGGGAATAAATTAAAATTCGAAAATAAACGTCTAAAACTGTATCTATTGGGTGCACACAACACAGTTCCGTGGCTGAATGTCGAGGGCGGGAGAACGGAAATTACCATGGAAGACGTGCCTATAGATCGCTAATGGAATGTAATGCGTTTCCAATCACGGTAGCCGATTACGACCTAAGTTAACAGATTGTCGAAACTCCCTAACTAACCTTTAGTTTGACAGTTTAAATGTAAGAGTATTTGAGGTACACTTTCGCTAAATAGGGAGGTATTTTATGTTAGCCTTGAAGCACGGTTTTATATTGAAAAAATGTAAGTTATTAACTTGTTGCACTTTTACCATGGCGACAATGTCTATTATGTTATGATTCAGAATAATTGAAAATAAAACCGTATAAATAATTAGAAATAGAAACGTAACATATCAATAACGTGATATTGTTTACTGATTATCGTTAAATCATTTTACATACATAATCTCTGACTGATAACTTCTGCTGAATGTTAATACTACTACAAAAAGGTAGAATAGAATAATTAATTAAACAACTTTATGGATTATTCTGTTATTTATTTATATCAACTTTTTTGCACCATACACAAGTATTAATACAAAAGGCGAACTTAATGATAAACGCATGCTCTTACGACTTTTACTCTTTGACGACCAAAACTAACGACTATAAAATGTTAGGTAATGCGGTATCTTCACAAAAAGTTTTTCATTATAAGTAAAACAACATCATTAAACCACAACCACACATGTATACACGCGATAGTCATTGCGTTATGGCATGGAATTAAAAAATCGTATATTAGGTAGTTATAATAAAATTTTAAGAGATTTTTTCCAATCGTCTAAAGTAATTTCTCGATAAAAATGCTGAAAACTAACCAAAAATTAGAAAATAGTTTAAATGTGTATACTTTACAAAATTTGATATGACAGACAGTATAGTTATATATTGTCTGGTATAGCTACTATTACCTAGAGAAATTACCATTATACGTCCAGTAAAACGAGCAGTTTCGGCTAGTATGTACATATCTTACCATACATTATCATAGTAACTTTGTTTATGTACCTACAATCTAAGGTTCTGCAACCGAATAATTCTTTTGGAAACAGTAGCCTGTTCTGTAATAGTAGTGCTTCGGTTATGATTGCCACAAGCGATTCCCAGCGAGGCCTCAATTTGAATGTTAAGTTTAAATTTCTATTCTCGGTCTATGTGTGTATGTAGATATGTATTATTTCGTCGTTTCTTCTCCTCGATGTAAATAATGTGGTAGAATTAAAAAATGTCGTGCATAAGTGTATTGAAATAATACCTATATGAATAAATGATTTTGAATTTGAATTTGAATTTATGTCTTTCTGTGTTCTGTACCCACGACACGAGGTATCCTAGTGTGGGGCGTGGGGCTATGAATGTGTGCCGTTTATTTATTTATTATCCATTCAAAAAATTCAATATCTATACCGTGGAATAGTGATCAGAAAGTATATACAATTATTTTAAGTACAGAAGTTATGAACAACATTTAGTCTTTTACCGATTTCATATATTTCGCTAGATATCCTTTCTCTTTTACCGTAAATATGTGTGGAATTTTTATGCGGCTTAAATAACAGATTCAGTTGGAGAAATTCGGAAATTTTCAAGCAGAATGTTAAGGAAAAATTATCCAAGATGTTTACGTAGACGCAAAATATGCGTAAAAAATCTGTGGCGTTTCTCTAATGAGTCCGGCAAACGTCCGTTGCGGCTCTCTGAAGTGCCGCCGAGCGTTTCGCTCCTTCTGTCTAATGGACATTTTGCGGAGAGGTTTCCACACTTTTTTAATATTCCGTTCTGGATAATAACTTTCACTTTACAACATTTAATATAATTATCTAAAAGGACAACAATTTAGCGGTTGGAAACGATTCTTCCGCTTGGTGAATCTCGGTTCGAGCTTTTTATTTCCCTTAATTTTTTTATGGTTTAAACGTTATGATTATTCTTAAATGGTATATATTTTTCTACAGTTACAGATAATATGTTAACTATAGAAGTTGAGTACCGCTAATTAAAGATTTTCGATATTGTTAAGCTAATACTTTTACCATGTGTTATACAAGCATCTATAATAGTAAATTATATAAAATAAACTATAGAAAAAGTCACCTAATAAACATAAATATTTATTTGTAATTTAAGAAAATTTAAGTCTCTACACGAATTACGTTGCAATATTAAAAACTTTTGATTCTATGACTAGATTACGTTATGGAAGTACTTAATTATTTACATGATCTAAAAAGTAGGTAAACATACACTTTCCTATAACTAGTTAAGTTATAGTAAGTCTGTGTTGTGTATAGTTATAACTCAACCAGCTGAAAGCATACGAGTAAAGAAACCTTGCAGAGAACGAACCTCATAGATCGCATTATAACTTATATAGTGATCTATCAACGCACAGCCCAAAATTGGACGGATCGGGCTGAAATTTGGCATGGAGGTAGATGTTATGACGTAGGCATCTGCTAAGAAAGATTTTGATCTATTCTACCGCCAAGGGGATAAGATAGGGGATGAAAGTTTCTTAACGCGAGCGAAGCCGCGGGCAAAAGCTCTTTTGAAATATAAGTTTCTGGGCTAGTATATCCATGTCGTGCTTTTAGCATACACAAAAAAACATAAGGCATTTCATCCTGCATTAATTGAACTCTGTATGATATTTGTTGTCAGGTGTTTAGGTCGCGCCAGATGCAGCTCTACTGCAGACTGTTTGTTGCCAACGTTCGCTAATAACTTCGCCAGCTGAGAGTTATTTATTACGGGCCTGGGATAATCCATTCCAGATCCCTGTTAGTAACGGTTTACTCACGAAAAAGTTCATCACGTTTTGATTGCAGAGATTTATCATGAAGCCGTTAAATTGCTCGTTTATATTACACGTTAGGGATGCTATGTATCTATGTATTTACGTTGGTGTAAATAACCTAAAAATGTAGTACTAATTAAATTAAATTGAAATCTGAAACTTCATTAAATAATTAAAACTGTCAATTACGGAACTCGAGCAAGTTAGTATTTTTTATATTAATAATCGCCAAAGAAAAGAAACAGACGGGCTCTTTGATAGCGGTTGTCGCTGCTTTTGTATTTCTTTTACATTAAGTGTAGACAAATGATGAAAGAAAGGTACGCGCTATTTAGTAGCCTATTCGATATTTTACTAGAAAGGTGTTATACTGCGTTAAACTATTTAAGAGACTAGTTACCGCCAAAAATTGCAAATCTAACTTGTTGTTTATAAGTCAATTAAAGACTTTACAAGTTGGGGTAATTGAGTTGAATTCAAGGATTGATGGAGCCACTTAGAGCCAATAGGGAATCTGAAATAATACACACTCTTTAACCTCAATATTTTCAATCACTTTCAAATATTTTCAGTCGCTAATATGGGTATAAAATAAGCCTGCCCAAGATATCTTAATATTATTATTTAGTACGAATATAAATAGTTAAATTATCGACGTAAAAACACGTTATATAAAATAATACCTAGTAGCCTTAATCCGCCCGCAAATTGTCGTTATAATGGTATTTGTGCTACGTCCGCTACCCTGCAATTTGACAGCCGACAATGTTTTTAATTCGGGTGTCGACTGAAGCTTAATTGGAAATGTGTTGACATGAAGTATTTGTACACTCAAGCCCAGTGGCGACAATGGTCAATAATTTTCCCACATCTGATGCAATGAAGAATTGAATCGCATAACGCAGTTTTTTGCAGTTAATAATTTCAATCGACTTTAAAAACGAGGTTGTAAAATAATTTCATACGTACATGCAAAAAAGCATCCTTAAAAAAGTTTAATATGTATTGGCATTTGTCATACATTTTTTCTTTTTATAACCCAGAGAGCTGATGAAAAAGCGAATTGAATAAAGGAGGGTAATAAGTGATTTCAGTCGGTTATGGACGTGAGCAACAAGAAAATGTAACGCAATGTCAGTTAAGGATACAGTTTTTAAACCATTTGTTAATAAAACATGTCTACAATACCTACACCTTAAGGAAATTTGTTCCACTGTTTGCAAATACCTTTTAAAAACATAAATTAATTTGTAGCAGAAGGTTAATTTATTTATGTTCATTTTGAGTAATTTATTATTTTGTTCACATTATATCATTGTACATACATATATACTACCGGACTTATCAGATACTGGAACCTGGAACATAAAAAAATCTATCGGATCTAATTGTGAGTGTAAACAACACTTACTTAAACACAAAGAAAAAATTATAATAATTGAGGCAAACATTTATGAGGAGTACAGTAAATACACTTGACCAAAATAATTAAATATGAAGATAAATAGAAGTGTCTGTCCGAAGCATTATTAAAAGCCCCTAAAGCAATATTTATCAGTTAGCAGGCAAGTCCATTCGGTTAGCAAACAGCAGTTTCATTTATCACAGAGTAATTTAAATTGGTGTGTGCGACTGTAAAATATATTAACGATTGCAAAGAGCAAAATTAATTATCTGGCATATTAATTTCCATCGTAATTATCAAAAAAGCCATATGCCACAAGTATCTTAAAAAAGCCATATGGTTATATGTATAAATAGAATGACTTATTATAAAGGTTGTATCTACTGAGGACTGAGACGATTGCATAAGTCTGCATCGCTGCTTACCATCAGGTGGAATTGTACTCTAGCATTACAAATAATAAAAAAAAAACTGTATTTTTTTATGTGAATAAACGACATCTCAATGACTCTCCATGGCCAAAAGCCACCAGCTAAAGGCCACCAGCTAAAGGCATCACTGATGAGTTGTTAGTAACGAAATTAGATACAAACATAAGAAGAAATGACTATCAAGCCCCCACAGGAACATGAGTTGTTTGGCCGCTGTCAAGCAAGAGATTGGTACTGTGGTAATAAGCCAGGCAGGTTTAAGAAAAAAGATTATATCAATCTTACATATACATATTATGAAGCATAACATGTGTTTTTGTTTTATTTCAATCGGTTCTTACGCTAAATTATAAAATACAGCAGTCAAATACAGCTCCATAAAGTTGAACTACCAGAAATTACGGGTTGTAAATTAAATTAAGAAAAAAATTTTTTCTACACGCATCGGTATTTATTTATTAAAAAAAGGGGAAAATATTTTACAAGTACGACTTTAATTGGCGAAATAAATGCAACCACGATATTACATAGCTATAAAGGGTATACAATGAAATACACGTAAAATATAGATCCTACGTAAGTACTTGGTCCTTGAGTCCGTAAAGAGATGTATTTAAGTATCGCACCATAATGAGTACACTGTATTAAGCATATCTGTAAGTTAAAATATGAATAATTCATAATTATTACGTGGATTTATGAGACGGTCTTTTTTTCTCTTTCTTTTTCTATCTTACTCACACACTAGAATTCCTTGTTGTAAAATAAATGCTCAAATTATGGATATACATCGACGAACATAAATATCAGCCATGATCGGAATTCGAAGTCGGGACTGGAACATCACTTTAGGCATCTAGTTTCCCATTAGGGCTATAGAACCATAAATAAATTGCTAGAGCGTACATCTAAAATAGAATGACAAACTGAAGACACAATAGAACTGCCCTTTGACCGCACCGGCCGAACAAGGGCGTTTAGAGAAAATCCCTTTTTCATCGCGTGACCATAAATCAACATTTACTTTAATTTTCTTTTGAAACCATGGGCTAGGTACAATGTATACGTAGATTTCTCCAAAATTCCACCGTCCGGACTACCGTTTCTTGGGACTTTAGGTTATTTTTATGGAAATAATAGGCCGAATATTTTTAATGTTATAAATCTTTGGATATGATACTAAAGCACGCTACACTGCAACTTTCATAAATCATAATTTGTATAATAACAATAATAATTATTATGCATATTTTAATATGGTAAGTAAAATAAGTTTAACCATAAAAACTTTATGAAATATACAATTGTCAAGATACGTCAATATGACGTAAAATTTTGCTATTATATGTATTTTTGTTTTATATAAAATATTTATTTTTATTAATTGTAGAGATGATGCAAGATCCAAAAAAACTGCAACCGTTGGAAAAATTTGCTCTCCCTTTAATATGGATAAAAGCAGAGTAACGTATTGCACTGACTTGGAAAAATCTGTCATTATAAGTAATTTTGAAAGACGCGGCTGGATCCAAGTGGGGCCCGAAGACGAATGGAACTTTTACTGGTCTTTTACACAAAACTGTCGAAACATATTTAGCATGGAGAGTGGGTATCGGATGAACGATAATCAAATGATAAATCACTTTCCAAATCACTACGAACTATCTCGGAAAGATTTATTGGTCAAGAACATCAAACGATATAGAAAAGAGCTCGAAAAGGAAGGTAATCCATTAGCTGATAAAACAGAAGTTAGTCTACCTAACAATCAAGTTGTAACCCGCTATATACACCTTGATTTCATACCTGTGACTTACGTGTTGCCTGCTGATTATAATATGTTTGTAGAAGAATACAGAAAGTCGCCTCAAAGTACTTGGATTATGAAACCTTGCGGCAAGTCACAGGGGGCTGGCATTTTCTTAATAAACAAACTTTCTAAGCTGAAAAAGTGGTCTCGCGAAGCGAAAACTCCTTTTCATCCTCAACTCAGCAGCAGCAAAGAAAGTTATGTTATATCGCGTTACATCGACAATCCCCTTTTGATAGGTGGCAAAAAGTTTGATCTCAGATTATACGTTTTGGTGACATCGTTCCGTCCGCTAAAAGCGTATTTATTTCAACATGGCTTTTGTCGATTTTGTACTGTAAAATATGATACGAGTGTTACCGAATTGGATAATATGTACGTACATTTAACAAATGTTAGTGTGCAGAAACATGGCGGAGACTACAATAGTCTTCATGGAGGTAAAATGAGTATTCAGAACTTTCGCTTATATTTAGAAGGCACTCGTGGAAGACCAGTAACTGAAAAGTTATTTGCGGATATGCAATGGCTCATCGTTCATTCTTTAAAAGCTGTAGCCCCAGTAATGGCCAACGATCGACATTGCTTTGAGTGCTATGGATATGACATAATAATTGATAACACCCTGAAGCCATGGCTGGTCGAGGTCAATGCATCACCATCCCTACAATCGACTACCCACAATGACAGGATCTTAAAATACAAATTGATTGACAACATCGTGTCAGTGGTTGTGCCCCCCGATGGTATTCCTGACGCAAGATGGAACAAAATTCCCACGAAAGAAGCTTTAGGGGACTTTGACGTTTTGATTGACGAAGAATTAATCGAAAGAGAGGATGCTAACTCACGTTATAATAAATTTCATCGTTACAAACTGTAAGAATTAAGAAATATATTTTTATGATTCTTTATTTAAATTTGCATGCTTTATTAACATAATAAAATTATTAATGCATCATCAAAACATTTTAATTGACGCTAACAAAATTTCAGTCGTGTAATTTTAACGACAAAATTATATAACACTCATAAACCCCTTCATTTATTTTCAGAGGAAGCTACTTCTAAATCCCTTTTGCCCATAAAATCTTCATCGATAAGTATCTCGAAATCTCTTAAAGCTCGGTCATTGGGCGTTTTATTCCATTTTACATCGGGGACTCCATCCGGAGGAAGTACTACCGATAAAAGATTCTCAATGAGATTATATTTCAGGATGCGGTCATTAACGGTCGTAGCTGTAGTCGAGGGGGACGCGTTTACTTCAATAAGCCACGGCTTTAACTTATCATCAATAATAATATCATAACCATAGCACTCAAAGCAATGGCGGTCGTTACACATAACTGGTACTACGGCCTTCAGTGAATGAACTATAAGCCACTGTATTTCTTCAAATAGCCGTGCGGTTACTTCCCGGCCTCGCGTCCCTTCCAAATACAATTTCAAATTATGTATGCTCCATTTACCACCATGTTGAGCATTGTATTCCTCACCGTGTTTTTGTACGCTTACGTTCGTTAGATGTACATACATATTGTCAAGCTCAGTAACGCTTGTGTCGTATTTTATCGAACAAAATCTGCAAAAGCCATTGCGAAACATGTACGCCTTTAAGGGTCGAAAAGAGGTAACAAGAACGTAAATCCTTAAATCGAATTTCTTTCCACCGATCAAAAGAGGATTATCTATGTAGCGAGATATTACATAAGTATCTTTACTAGAAAGGCGATGTTGTATGTATTTTTTAGATTCTCGGGACCATTTCTTTAATTTAGAAAGTTTGTTGACTAGAAAAATTCCTGCTCCTTGCGATTTTCCGCATGGTTTCAGAATCCATGTTGTTTGAGGCAATCTTTGATACTCTTCCTTAAATAGGTTGTAATCTGAAGGGAAAATGAAGGTTGTGGGTATGAAATCTAAATATAAATAGCGGGACACAATCTGACCGTTTGCGACGGTGACATGAGTTTTTTCGGCGAGCGGATTCCCTTCCTTTTCTAAATCTTTCCGGTATCGACGTATGTTCTTCACCAACAAATCTTTGCGGACGAGCTCGTAGTGATTTGGGAAATGGTTAATAATTTGATTATCTTGCAGTCTGTAGCCATTTTCCATGCTAAATAAAGATCGACAGTTAAATGTATTGGACCAGTAAATATTCCAATCTCCGTCTGGAGGAACTTGTTTCCATCCTTGATTCAGGAAGGTATTAACCACTATAGATTTATCGAAATCGGTGCAAAAATTTATGCGCTTTTTATCATGTTGTTTTACTTGCCCATACATACAAATGGACTTTTTACTAATAGAAGACATATACCTACTGTTCTTTAAATTTGTTATTAACAGTAATATTCGTTTTGTTATGTACTTTTTATATTCCTTACTTTTATTTAATATTTTATTGACAATAACTG
>DWJN01006565.1:0-10597 GCA_018248895.1 Carystus phorcus | reverse complement strand
TTTCCAATTAACTACTTATTTATCTTCAATGCCAGGGGGGGGTAAGGTTACGGGCTTTAAGCCCTCCCGAAATATTAAACAACTGACTGTGGTTCTTAAAATATTTGAGTAGAGAGCAGAATTTCCATAATTCCTGGGCTAAGTACGACCTTGCATATATAGAACCTTTGCTATGATTATATTTCATAAATTTACCTTACGTTTTCCAATCAACCGTTGCTTCCACCACCAACTGCGCAAGCGTGACATAAGTTTAGCACCTTGCAAACGACATCGCTTTATCAAACTGTTTTTATGAACACCTTCCACAGCCGATGATTGTTCTCCTACTTCTGTTGACGTCTGTTAGGAATCAAAATTAATCTGTTCTAGTGAAAAATACATACGTCATAGTCAAAATTAAATAAATATAAAAATAAAGGTAATCTCTATTTTAAGAAGAAATCGACAAACTACCCACGATGATTCAAATGGACATCAGCAACAGCAAAAACATCACTGACACGTTGCTGGCCAAGAAAAGAGAGAGGAGAGAAAGAAAGTACTAGCTCTCAAGTGTTTATTTACAAGAAATCATTTGACGACCGACCCAAGATAATTATACCAAAAGGTAATAATAAAATAACATGTATAATCGTTATGCGAAGCGCTTTCACCAAGCACAGAGGCAAGCTTCTGTCAGCTCTGACGCCACCCTGCTATTTTGAAATTCCTGCGTGATATCCCCCAAAAACAGTCAGACGGGAGTGAAATAGAATCGGTAACAAAAATATTAATAAAATCTACCTACACTACAATTTTCTACAACATGAAATTATTATAATATTAGTACCAACAGACAAAATTTACGACAGATTTACTGGTTTTAATTTTTTTAATTCAAGAATATTCATGTTTTATCTATTAGTAATAAAATTCTTGTGGATAAATTATCAATCGGGAACAGATAGAAATGCATACATGTGTAGGCTCTGAAAAAGATTCCAGGTTTTCAGAAGATTTGTTTGTCGTAAGTTCCACCTCTTGCATTGTAAAGATTTTTCCGTGTGGTAGAAAATCTTCTTCTGCGTATGCGTCATAATCACCTTAAAAATATCTTTTTTAAGTAAATAATAAAAATAATCGTTAAGAAAAAAATATACATACAACTTACGATTCAATGTCAGGAATGTTTTTTCGTATAAGTCAATATCATTCTTTGCAATTTCATCCAAATCTTCATCATCAGCCTTTAAAAAACACATTTTACTATTTAAACGTATTTCGGTGTACATTTTGATGTAGAATCAGAGTAAAATGGGTTTTACCTTTTTAGCAATACATTCGTCCTTATCTCCATCTGATTTTGCGTTCTCTACATAGAAAGTTGCCTTTTCGTTATCGACATCATCACTAACCATTGCGTCAGTTAACATTGAATAGCTAGAATTACTACTGCCTTCAAAGCTTACAGCCACTACCTGAGGTTTAGTATTTATAACATCTCCACAAATAGTATTAAGGGCTAAGTTGACATAAGACTCCACTAGTTTAGCTACAGTGGTTGCAAGGAAATCTCTAGAGTCTATATCAACTTGTACTTCGTCAAAAATTTTTACGGGTTTGGCTTCTTCTACTCCACTCATATCGAATAAGCAGTTAATCAGTCTTGAAGGAGATCGTAAATCTGTATCTATCTGAAATTTAATTGTGAAATTAGATACGTCTTTATTTTTGTTAACTCCTGCAAATTAATGTGGCATCTGTTGCATATTAGCTCCTAAACGGTTAAATTAATTTTTTGTTAGTTTGAAAGTAGATTTGAATGAGTGTCGATTGGTATGAATATATGTATAACACATCATTTGGCTTTGATATTATATTTAGTATTTTTTTAATAAAAACCATAAACTTTTAATTAGCTGGGACTCTTCATTTTTATGTTATTATTTATCAAATGATAAAAATGACAACAAAAACATGTCATCGAATATCACTATTCTCCTTAAGTATATTCAAAGTCAAAGAAATTTATATTTTGTTTCTTTTATTTCACTTGTCAACTTTTATTTCGTTTATAAAGATATAATAATAATAATTATATAATATTATTATAAATTCCAATAAATATTCAATTTAGATTTGGCCCCGGTACATTTTTGTTACTATAACTATGAATATAGTAGATATTGTGTAAACAAATCAGATTATTATAAGATATATCATTAACATATAACATTATATACATATTTGGAAGCTACCCAAATTTAAGCATATTTTCTATAACTATATTTACGGCTATATACATATATCTTTCTCAATGTGTAGCGATACCTATATACAATATTCCGCTATTTACCATTTGAATATCTTCATCACCTTGTCCTATGAAACTATTTTCGTTGTAAGTTCTTGGTATATAATCTAAAGAGACAAATGGAATATAATCTAAATTAGACATACGTATTGTTATTATAGTTAAAATATAATTAATTTATTAAATTAAGTGGCTAAAAATAAATACTATCACACAGATATCTACCTATTTCTTTTTGAGGTGTTGATGTTACAATAACATTATCATTTTCAATTATTTCGCAATTATTTGTACCGCTGTCATCTACTTCCAAATCCAGAATTCCAAAAAATTTAACTTTTTCATAAAACTCTTCATTTCCTTTCTTCTGACGCCATATGTATCGCCATGGTTGACCTAAAAAAAATATTTGCAATAATTCTATTACTGTGATTTCATTATCAATTTTAGTCTTTAATATATTCTCGTAAAACTGTAGATAAATATTGTTTACCTGAATCTTGCGCTTCATTTAAAATATCTTCCGCTTCATCCATAACTTGAGTAACAATGTTTATTGCCACTAATGCCGCGAAATGCGACTTACATGATTGTTCATTACCGGGGAAAGATGGCATTTTGTATTAATTGCGTCGAAAAAGAATCTGATGGAATTCCCTTTGTAATTTTGTAGATTAATATTTCTATGTATAACGTCACAATAATAGCCTTTACAATCTGTCAATTTAATTTTTTAATTAAAGTACACTTCTACTTGCCAGTTTTTAAATGAACTCTACTTATAGCAAATCTTTTTAGTAATAATTGTCGTAAAATAATCGTTTTTTTTCAAGTGTTGTAATTTGTTACTGATTAAATTGATGTTAATTTGCTTGAAAACCTGAAGAACTTAGTTTTACATAGATAATGAACTAAGAATTATTTTTATAGGATAATCTTATTGTTCGTTTATTATAATTTAATATAACAAATTATATATATAATATAATATACAGATACGAAGTGTGTTACTAGTATTAGATATTAGTTATAGGTAAATTATTGTATACATAATATGTATGTTAACAAAGGATCCTAGAAGTTTAAATGTTGCAGGAATAAAATATTCCAACGAGTAAAATTTACAGAACTAATACCGAATGATTCTATATGAATAATATTTGCAGTAATAAAGCGTAGCGAGTTTACATAAAAAGCATTATCCATTCAAAACAGCGTGTTGCTATTTCAGTCCCGCCCAGCCAATAGCTATAGTATTATTCAACCTCGGCTAAAATAGCCTGTTTCTCGATTGTGCTGCGCCACATCTACCTTTATTGAAAATGTACGAGGTATGATGATGGCTTGATCACAAAAATAATATAAAAAATAGGTAACAGTTCCCATATTGCACTCTATTGAAATTAGTATGGATATCTGTAAAATCCAGCTTGATTTTCATGTTAATAATACTTAAAATAGTAAGAATCCTATATTCATCGTATCTGTTTTTTCGGTGACTTGATCACCTGACCCTCCTTCGGCCAGGATATTGCTAAGTTTAGGACATTTAATATTTATATGATAAGTATTTTTGTGTTGTGTGTAAATATTGCGATCCAATTATATAAATTGATCATGATCACACCAATTCATCTGATTGATTTAAATTCAAATATTGTACGGTTAAAATTCCCATGTTAAGGTGTAATTAGCAAGTGAAGTGGTATAAGCTTTATAAAATACTAAATTTCATCTCTCTATATTTTATAGTTAGGATTTGAACAATAAGTACCTACTCAGAAAACACGTCGATGAGTAAGTTATGAAATTAGGTACCTAAGTCAGAATAAGTTATACCGGCAGGACTGTAGTCGATGTCCTAGAAAGCTAAACTTTCGTGCGAAGTCATCCTAATTACCAAATGGTACAAACGATACGATTTTTTTGCACGAAAAATGATTATAACAATAATTGTTTATAGAAATACGTATTTGTTGCTTTATTTATTAGTGTTGTTTATACTTGTATATATGTTCACTATATATTGAAAAAACGTGGATCATGTAAGTAATATAAATTAGCTTGATGACGCATACTCAATTAGTACTCTCAAAAGACATGACGTGTAGCTGATTACACGAACGTACGATCAAACATTTCTCGTGTTCGCACGATGATTTAAGAGTTTCAATTAAGACATTAGTAAGTACCTATGTATTAATTTTGTCGCGCGATGAAATTGTAGCGTTTAGTCGTATGCTAGTAGGTATTTCAATTAAAATTTCAATTAAAAAAATCATACAACCAATTATTCTACGTAAGTTACGTTACGTCAAGCAGATAATAGAGATACAGATTCTACCTTTATATCTGATCAAGTTTTTCCACGTGATACAAGTATATATACATAAAACATTTATTTGACTTTCATTATGCGCACAATATAGTATATTGTACAATATACAATTTATTAAGTAGGCCTCATAATAATATATTCTTAGTGGTAATGCTTAATTTTTTTGATATTAAACCATATTTTGCACTTTATAGTGCTATTTTCATTTTATAATTGTATTTGAAGATCTTTCCTTTGTCTTCTTTTAAAATAAAATCAAACGATCTACACGTGTAGCATTAAACAAGCGACTAACAAGGTACTTACGCAAGCAAAGGGAAAACAATCTATAAAGTAGGAAATGTTTAGTGCCGTCGCGCCGCTCCCTGTTGCTTCTATTTATAAAGCAAATTGCTTGCCACTGTGTGAACATTGACATATAAAAACCAATCTCATTAATTTAATACACTTTTTATTACTAGGATATGAACAAATCAGGTTAGTAACACCTGTAGAACAAATAGTTGTTAGGTACCTACTGACTGTAGATTTAGTTTATATCTTTAACTATCATTATCCTTAGTAAAGAAAATGTCAAAATCTCCTGTTGCTCCATGTTTACCAACAGATGTGGTTCCAAATCACGCTCGCTTCCAAAATAACGCTTGAAAAAATAGCTGGGTTTCCATCTACTTCTACATCAATAGTATTAAAAGAACATAGTATTAATTAGGACATACCTACTTATAAATTCTGCTCTCATAAAACATCTATTTTTACGAGCTTCGGTTACACTTTAAAGTATGCTTGAAGAAACAACACTGTGTTGGAGTAACCTGTTACCAATGATCACATACGGATCCTAGAAACTGTACTTTTTCTATTTATTGAAGAGAGCTATGTTCGGTTTTTCTCTTCATGATCGAACCAGCATGAAATCCGTAGAAGAAGAAAGAACATTATCTTATTTAATTAGCCGGCTCAAGTAACATAAAGCTGGCTACATAATTCAAAGAATCGATAACAATTGCCGAAGAAAGGCCCTCGAAAAATGACCACGCCTTAGATAACGGCGCATAGGACGCCCCCAGAAGAGAGCAGGCATCTACTGGATTCAAAGGGCTTTGGACCAAACGTTCAAAGTGACGCAAATTAAAGGACGTTCACCCGTTCTAAGGCTAATGGGTAGTTCAAGAACTAGGTCTAGAAACATAACCAGCAACCGTTGCTTATCACCCAACTACTATAATGTGGCTGCTTGTTTGCCAGCAATTCATTTTATCAGTATTAGTGAATTTCGTACTCTACAACATATACTTTGTTTACTTAAGGTTAGTGAAAGTAAGAAAAAAAATTGGTTAGACGCTTATTACGAGCTTCATTTGAATCTTGTCAACAAAAATGAAAAACCAAATCAATTTTTGTACTTCATCACGTTAAGATATATTTGGACAACGTGAAACTATGTAACTTTCCGTGAAGCTGATTCAGATCGCCGTTTCCATAACAACGAGCGGCGCTACGAGCTACGAAACGGAGTCTGCGCGCACAGATCAATGGAATCTTTTAGGGATGTCACTAAAGAGATATAATATTTTTTCATTCTCATCATCACTTGCAATCATTATGTTATGGAAACTTCGACAAAAAACTAAATTTAATATTGTTAATATTACAATCGATAGCTTCATATTGAAATAATTTCACCTTTATAATTAATTATTCGTAAAGTTCTTTTAGTTAGGCATATACATATGTATGTCTCAATAGTAATAAATATGTTTTTTATTGTTATAAAAATACAGTAGTACCAAAGTGTTAACCCTGTCTTTTCCCAGTCGGAGTGCGCATAGCCTCATTTTCACTCGAGCCTCCGGGTATCCGCCCGTTTCAGGCTAATATTGCATTCTACGCGACTCTACTTTCTAACTGTCTTTTGAATCATAAAAATTACCCACAACAACACCATGTAGCTGCTAATGGACGTATCTATTACAATATTACACCTGTCACAGTGATCCATTATCAAACTTATGGAATAAACGTATCATCTGTTGGTGAGTAATTACGCTATTACGTAATTTCAAAATAATCCCATTGATTGCAACATCATATAGGGAATTGGTGATAATACATATTCCTTGAATAAATAAATGAGCTATATTTTTATGTGTTGATAGTTTTGTTTGAACTATAAAACAAGTGTTAAAGTTTCACATTTCATAATTTATTAAAGTTAGATAAATCCATTAAGTACTTTATTTTACATACAGAAATATAAAAGTATGACGCCCATGCTGACATACCATTCAATACACATTTATAATAACTAAATCTGATACCAGGCTCTCTAAGAAAGAAGTAAGAATATTGTCTTGTCATTAAGTCCTACGCTCAGACTAATTGAAAGAACAAATACATAGTGATAATGTAGACATTTAAAATCTTCAGGGTCGTTCTTAAAGGATGAAAGTTAAAGAAATGTCCGAAGACGATGCAAACAGTGAAGAAGTAGTTCCAATTCCAGTACAAATATTCGTATGGAAACAAATTACGCCGTTTGTTCGACCAAGACTCGGGAAAGTTCATGATGCTGCTTGCATGGTAAGTAACTGCACTACTTACAAGTGAAGAAAGCACTTATAAACAACAACAAAAAGCTTATAAGTACAATCCCTTAGTGACACTTATAATATCTCTTTCAAATTATATATTTATCATTAAATAGTGGCTTTTATTTCTGTGTATTTTTATGTTAACAAAATAGTAATAATTTAATGGACGCTATTTTATTTATAGCGAAGGGATAGCTCAAAATTTGTCTGGCCGTAATATTTATTTCGTTAACGTAAAAGGTCGGAACTGTAATATTATTTTGTTGAGATTATATAGATTAATAGAAGGTTAAGTAGGTACCTACAATAAATATATGTATATTTTTCATTGCAACATTTTTTACACTGGGTTTACAGCAGCCTTTACACAGGTAGGTACCACCATTCATCTTGTGTCATGTTCTTCATTTCGGAACGTGTCCGACAGGGGCGGCTTAAGCTATAATGCAGGGTGTGCAATGCACACGGGCGCCGCCCTCTCAGGAGGCGCAGCGGTGCTCCCTGAGACGGCCAAGATTATCGTCTTGCACCACCATCGTGGCGGCAGTTATCAAACGCGAGCGCCCTATTAGCGGCTTCGCTTTCGTTTTTTTATTTTTGTTTTAACTCTAAATAAACCTTATTTACAAACTAATTACAAAATAGGTTGTTGGAATATGAAAAAACTTTCTTGTTACGACAGAAACGACCTTAAAGCCACGGGAGGGGGAGGGGCAGGCCTAGGGGGCGCCAGGGTTTCATTGCACACTGGCCTACACGAGCTAGAGCCCCTGGTGTCCAAACTCGGTTTTCGGTTTCCCTTAGAGTAGTTGCTAAAAAGTCTGAGTATTTAAGTTCATAACAATGAAATGAGTTAATTCTTTACTTCTGTTTAATTCGTTATCAACATATTCATCACTATCGGGGCTTAGAGTCCATCCTTTTTTTTATTTATTTTATGTTAATGCTTGACATCAACCCCACGTGATGGTGAGTGGTGAGGATGTCTAAGGTGGAGGACGCATTAACTTAGTACAAGCCAGAAAAGCTTATTCATTTTCCTATTAAAAACTCATAAGTCCCACGTCATAAGTATTTAAGTAACCAGGAACACTGAAGCGGGCAAGCCTTCGCGGTGCGCATAAAGTATGACGTAGCAAACCGTAACCGTAACCGAAGCCCATTTGTGCACTCCGGAAAGATAATTTGAAATTGGAAATTAGCAAAATCATTTGTAACGTAAAAAGGAGGAGAACCCCCGAGTTAGGTGTTCCGACATGTTTATTTTTGACGTGAAATGATTTAGATTCTTACTTCAGCTTAATTTAGGTTGCCCAAGGCTAAACTAGTATACCTGTTATAAAACGCATAAAATAAACCCGTTTTTTTTATCTGAGAGTAACAATTTCCTCCTGACCGGCCGGTAACATGTATATTAATAAATGAGGAGACGATTTGTTTGTCCATCATAATAAAGTACAAAATGCCAAACATTAAAATAATTCCATTAGTTAAATACATGTTTTAGGGAAGTTTTTAATATATACCTAACACTAACCTATAAAGATAATACCTACCTGAAGAAAGCAGAAATATACACCTAACACTTTATAATTATTTGTTTTTAATACGCAGTTCTGTCAACGAGCTCCAGGACACCATGTAAGTATCTACTTTTATAGAATATTTGAAATCTTAGTGTCATTCAACACCGTCATAGTCTGTACTTGTAGTTATTATGAAACAAAATCGTCATTACCACACCGTGAAGAGTTATTCAGATGACATAATGATATGAGCCAATAAACGGTATCTAAACGTCTTAGGAAACATAATGTTAACGGAAGTCCCCACGAGATAAATTATAAAAGATGAGATACATAGCAGTTTCAAAGCTTCGCTGTATCTTCCCATAAGATATAGTCATCGTTTTGTAACAAAAACTGGGGTCCTGTAAAGAAACTCTAATAGACTGAACTAAAGTAGTAGGTATTAAAAAAATGCGTGCTATTAGGATAATTATATTATTTACCACTATTTTATACACGTATTTTTTTTTCATTACACCACTGGCACCACTTGCATCGCTTGGCAATTTAGCAGCAGTATTTTTATAAAAAATACCGGTAAAGAACCGTTATTTTAGACTGCTACTTCTATAACTCATACTTGTCATTGACAGTTTATCACTGTAAATTAGACAGTTTTGTAATTTTTCGACAACTTGACATTGACAATAGTTTTGGTTTGTTTTTGTTTACCATATGTTAAAAACCTAGTTACATTTTATTTTCTTTGGAATATAAGCGATTGTATTAATAATACATTCACGTATATATCAATCGCATATATGAATAGTTTCTACCATTATTTATAAAGGTAATTACTTAAATTACAATATTTTAAATTGTAATATTTTTTTTTATTAATTAATTTCTCTCTCTAATTATATGCTTACATAGGAATTGAAAGAAGCTTGTAAGGTAAGATTCTATTAAAGATTAAAATTATGGACGTAGTGATGTCTTACTAGCCACTATAAGTTAAACAACTTATTATGTCAAATATCACATATTTGATATTATTGCTATTTCTACTTTTCAGTCCTTTGAAAAAGTCTTAGTACAGAACCTTCGTTTTGGGCTTTCACCCAGCCTTTCTGAAGCTATTGAAGCTATACCACGATGGCGCTTCATACAAGCTGCCTTGCCTCATGTGATGCATGCCTTAGCGGCTCTTCTGCACAACAGGTATTTATTATAAATTAGGTTTTATCAATTATAAATCAAACAAAAATAATTTGAAATTTAAACAATATCAAGGTCAGTTATTTTCTTCTTGTTTTCATAACATGAAAACAGAGTTAAAAATTTTAAAATTGAAAATGTGTTGTTGAAAATAAAAAAGCTTTAAATCATCTAATTTTAAATTTGTAAAAATACTTACTTAATGAATACTAGCTATGAAACTATTTTCTAATTATTTTTAATCTATTTAAAGCTTTTTTTGTGTTAAGTTTTTAAACCAAAAAGTTTTGTACATTTTAACTAAATATGGCAAAAGCAACAGAAGGGATTTCAGCCCATATATAGGTATGAACAACAGATGCAGCATCTGTTCTTATAAAACTTCAAAACAGTTTATCATAATTCAACAAATTAATTGGTCAAATTGTCTTTAGCGTTAACTGGTTATGGGCTTTGAGATGTCATATGTTAAATAAACTATGTTAAAAAACATGTCAAATTATTATAGAAAAAAAGAATAATAATATTACACCACATTATTATTCTTTTTTTTGTGGTGTAATATTATTCGACTTGTTATCAGGCTACTCACTGGACACTGTAGACTCAACCGACACCTAAACATCATGGGTCTAAATGACAC
>DWJN01006564.1:0-10597 GCA_018248895.1 Carystus phorcus | reverse complement strand
TGTTGTAGTAACCTTTTTCTACGAGCTGTCCTTTCACGCGCTGCTTAAACTTTTCAATAGGTAATTCCCTAATCGAATTTGGAATCTTATTATAAAAACGAACACCAAGCCCAACAAAAGATCGATGCACCTTACTTAGGCGAGACGAAGAAGTAATCAAATTGTGTCTCTTTCTTGTAAGACGAAAGTAAGTTAATTTGTTGTCCGCAGAGCAACCTGCCCCTCATCACTGTTCCACACCTGGGAAACGCTTCTTCAGGAGGTGGAAGCCGACGTCGTGGGGTATAGCAACGCATCCACCAACCTTCAGCGGCTAGTGGCGACACCACTCATTGACAGGACCTATCATATGAAGGTGCAGGCTCGGAAATTATTCGCGCATAGAGAAGGCTGCGAAGTAATACTCGGAAAGGCTGACGAACAACTCAACAAGGTAAGATTTATGTTCGTTCTTGTCAACTAAGTATTAAAACTTGTAACGTTGTAAACTATTTTGATGCTATAGATAAAAATGTCTAATGTTAAATAATTACTGTTGGATTCGGCAGATGCTATAAAATGTTTAAAGGAAAAACTCTATCGGCACGAATTGTGAATTTAAATCATGCTTGAAACCCACTTCAACACACACAAAATATATCATCAAAATTGTTCCAAACGTTAGGAGTTCAGGAGAAACGTATATAAAAAGAAATTAGCAGTTAGTGTTTATTGATGACCCAATTTGGTGGCCTTAAGTATCACTTACAATCCTCATCTACTCGTTTGCGGGCTATTTGCAAAAAAAAAGTGTTCCCCAAATTTCCAATGATAATTTCGTAAGTGAACACTCGTTTAGGAAAACATACACCGAAAATTAAGGTCAAGACATCATGGAATTTTGAATCAGACACAGTAATATTTCTGTAACTGAACAAACCTCAGACACGTCTGTACTTCATATCAGACACTGTGTATTCATTTCGCTGACACCTCTTTGATTTTACATGTATAACGGGTATAAGATTTGAATAACAGAACACTTCAATTACAAGTGTAAGCCATTCTCTGATCTGCAGCGAGACAGTACTTAATTACAATTAAATCTGCTCGTGACAACTGCTTCTAAGGGAATTCAGACAATATTAATGTAAAATCATACGTACGTTTAATAAGCGCCTAAAATGCTAGATTTTGTAAGCACTTCTATGTTTTAATTAACAGATTAATTTCTAACAGTTGTACAATACGCATCTATCATCTAAATCGATATACATATGTATATGTACAACTAAGAAATCGCTATTTATTATATATTAAATGACAGGCACAATACTCGTAATATCAATTAAGGTATGAGATTATTGAAATATTTTGATTTTAAAACACATTATTTCCTACCGAAAACTTTTGACGGTTTTAACGTTACAATTATTTTTTTATGTCGTTGTATTCAATTAACTATGGTTTCATAAATACATATAGTACATAGTTATTTTCGGCGAGTGGGATGAGCTTGATAATTAGCACTTCATAAACATTTACGAGTCGAACAATATTCTCAATGTTTTACTACCAACTGGCTTACGAACCAAAAACAAATTTCTTTCTTTCTTCTCACAATTTCCTTGGCCGACAACGAACTAGTAACGCCCTTGGTAATGTTGTTGTCGATGGCGATAGTGACCACTTAACACCATGTAACTCATCTATTGTTTGCCAGCTAGTAAAAATATCATCGTTTATCTTTATTATTTTTTATAGGATTATCCAATTATTTCATATTTATTACATTACTAGCTTTTACCCGCGGGTTCGCTCGCGTTGAAGTCGTTAAAGAAATATCAAAGTGCATTACATTATTAAAAAAAAAAAAAAAGTAACGTATGTCCTTTTTAATGCCTCTAAGAATATGTGTACAAAGTTTCATGATAATAGTTTTGGGGTGAAAGCGTATCAAGCAAACTTATATTCACATTTAAAATAATAAGGATTATGACATTTATTTGTAAAAATTAATACAAAAACAGATCTCTCATCTTAATTGAGAAGGTTTTGAGTGTACTCTACGAAGCTCAACTGCGAATTGACGGATTGATTAAAAGCTCGATTTATTAAACAAGATTTAATTTAAACCTTTAATCCTACAAAGGATTGTGGTAGATTTTATTATACTAATCGTACCTCTGCAATATACTTAATTAAAACACGGAATCATTTTAAATTAGCCGCCAGGTTTATCGAAAAAGGGTTGAAAATGTTGCTAGAACGAAATTCAGTTGTTTTTGCTTGGTATTATGTAACTCTCGCTTCTGAAAAGTCCTTGTTATTATTAAAAAAGAACTGTTTATCCAGATTTATTGTTTTAATTATATTTTAGTTTTAATATAATTTAACAAAGTAAGTGAAAGACAATATGAACACAGTAGTCATACATAATGATGTATGGGTAATGTAATGATGTACTTTAAATAATCATAAAACTTAAAATTAAGTGATTTTTGTCAGTGGGAGGAAAGTGTCAACATTTCATTACGTTTCATTCATACAACTAACTACGTAACTACCTTCTGTCCGGTTATTTAGAGAGTTGTCAACTTCAATAACGGCGCCTATGCATAAAATCGTAAAAGTTTAATATTATTAAACTTACAAGTTTTCACAAATTAAAATTAAAATTACTGTTCACAAAAACGGCTCGTCTGTAAAATTGCGTTTTTTGCGTTACGACCTTATGCGTAGGCGCCATCATTACCATTATTATTATTAGTGTCATTAACGTCATTATAAACTCGTATAAATTTCTACTATCCGCAAGCAAAACGTATCGTGTGTAGAATATAGGAACCGGACATTAGTATTAAAGGGTTTCCGTATTTATACATTTATATTTTTGTTTTTTATAGCCGATACTATTTTTACATAGTTTTTTTTTTACAATAGTCGATACTAATGTGAAAAAAACACGATTACAAATTTTCACTATCTATAAAATGAGTCATTAATCCTTTTTATACGACAAACAAACCCAATAGTCGTTATCCAACAAACACTGGAGCTGTTTTATTCTTCACTAGTCTTAAGGGTAGTGAAGGACCGTTTATTGACTTATCCGATAAACGAATTGGGTCTATGAGGGGTGGGTAAATGGACTGCAGAACTAGACTGTCTAGATTTGTAGAAGTTTTTTAATAATAGGTGCAAAAATAAAATCGGTATTCCTTACCGGTAATACTTACCGGTATTCCGTTTTATGTTATTATGGTGGCAAAGTGAGCAGTGATTCAAAACGTCGAGCGAGATGTCGGAAGATTTTGTTTGAGCCGTGAATGTAATTTTTTTCATATATTTTTCGTGCATTTTAAATTTTGTATTATTAAATAAGTGTGAACTAATATTTTGTTTGACGTCAATTCATTAATGGCCTACTAAAAATCGCGTGTCTCTTTTCAATGATTCAGAAGACATTAAGCATACTCCACCATCCTGCTCCAATGCAGATTGAAGGTGAGATTAGTGGCCAATGCAAATATCGGAAAATGCCTCTCGAATTTCTCCAATATGGCTTAACTTCTATCCACGATATCAATCGTGGCCGACGATTTAACGTGCCCTCCGAAACACGGAACCGGTCAAAAATTTTTTACCAATAGCGGTTACCCATCCAGGTACCGACCGCATTCGCAGTTGCTTAACTCGGTCGATCACACAGAATCAATGCAAGCCGCCGGGCTATGAGCACTTCAATACCTTGTTTATTTTATTTCAAGTGATTAAAAAAGCAAATATATAATACGACTTAAAAATTTGTCTAAACATTTTATCAAGAGGGGAAATTTTAACGATGTAGCAGAAGTGTTTGAAGGGCGTTTCCGAAACGAAATGAAGTAGGTATACTAGTCAGATAATAATATTATACAGCATACTTCATATCACCTTGGAAGATTCGTCTCTTTTTGTAACATTTTCATTTCAGCTTATATTGCTCGTAGCGATACGTTATGTAGCATATTATTATAGCCTTCCTCGGTAAATCGAATCGACAAAAATAATTTATAAGATTGAAATAATAGTAATATATATGATGTTATAAAAATATACGACATCTCGATATAGCATAAAATTTGTTAAAAAGTAACTATCTCTTTTAACGATGCAGCAGAAGTGTTTGAAGGGGCAATTTTAGTTCCAGGTTTAACGACAGCTCCGTGTTCTCTCTCATTAGTCTCAACAGACGACAATTATCTCCGGCGCCGACTGTTTTTGTGTTTTCTCTAGAGATAAATTAAACAACTAGTGATAGTTGAACACTTTACTAATAGAAAATGTTTACCCGTCTCTAGCTTATACTTTTGTACTATCGTCTAAAATAAATGTGAATATGCAGTACATGTTAATACGTATTTCGAACGTATAAATATGAGCATTACCTATATTATCATAAGTAAAACAAAGCCTGTTCTAAAGCTTAAAATCTACAAGTTATTTGTAGAAAATCAAGGATTCCATTTCTGACTACAAAACTCAGAAAGGTATTGATGGATTGACTTTTTAACAAAATAGTATTTTAATAGAACGTTTTTTATGTTTTTTATTCCAAAATGTCTGTGGAAATAATAATAATAAGTAGATCTAGTTGCTACTTTTGTGTTGCTGTGACAACAGCGAAGCTTGGCCGATTTTAGTTCGTTTAACCACTGACATTCTTGAATGTTTTCAATGCTATTTATTGCCATGTTCTTTGGATAACTTAGTGGATAAAGTAATTAAAACTATGTTGTTGACACATTTGCTAGGCAACTGACTTGGCAAGCAGTTCGAAGTATAATACGGTCACTATAAGTTTTGTTTGTATATTCGTGACTAAAACCAGTGTATTTCCGGAATACGTCGTTTACATACTCGTATTGGCGCCTATACGTTTGTAATCAGCAAACATCTAAGCAAATAAATACTTTCGTTTAAACGTATGTTTTGGCACTTGTAACACTTACACCACAAGGAAACCTAGCGCGAAAGTGTTTGCGATTATGCAAATAAATTAAAATAAGTACAATACAACATACTTTATTGCACACTAATTATTATCAACAGAAAGAAGTTAACACAGAATTTACACGATAAGGCGGTCTTATCGCTTTAGTAGCGATCTGTGCCAGACAACCTTTTGAGCGAAGGACAAAGTATTATAGACGAGCTAATATATGTATGTATGTATGTATTTTATTAATACATTTACAAGTAGCAAGGGCCTCGTACTTGGTTGTAGAAATATGTTTATTGAAAGTCTGCACGATATTTAAACTGATAAAAGTAATTTAAATAAAACCACATTATGCTACAGTACACACAGCCAAGGGAAACACAATCGCTACGCAAACAGCGCCTCGAGAACCATTCATAAATCCCTCAAGTAAATAATGGAGTAAAAGTTATAAGTATACAAACGTACAACGAACTGTAACTTCACAATTGTAAAGCTGAAGCACGGTTACGTATATTTTCCCCTTTAATGATAAAATACGCACTTGAATTATTATATAATATTTTATAAATAAGACAGCAATTACATAACTTCTACCACCTGAGTAACGAAATATCTTGAATGTTGAACCTATTTATTATTTTCAAACTTAAAGCTTTAACTTTACTTTTTTTACTACTTTTCAAATTCAAATTTAAATTAAAAATCATTTATTCATGTAGGTATTATTTCAATACCCTTGTGCACGTCATAATATGTATAATTAATGCCGTGGTAGTCTATATTTAAGACTACATTAAGTTTTAAATTTGAAGATTGATTTAGCTGTAATCACACTGTCTTATTTGTTACCCTAATAAAATAAAAATAAAATTTTAAGCCATCTCAAATCCTACTAATGAGATATTCATACATATGTATTTGTATATGTATGTATTTATACATGCAATTCAAATTATTATAAAAATGGTACAATTCATGTGGACTTCATTAACATTTACATCGATAAAACGCCTCAGTAAATTTACAAACATCTAATTTCCAACCGGGCCCAAAGTTGCTTTTTAACGCCGATCACTCACGATTGACAGTACTGAGGCTACGAGCGCTTTACAAAATAACATGTAAGAGTGATATATGGTCGACAGTATAAACAGAGCACTTAATTGGAAGTGGTTACTTTTATAGATATCACACCGAAGACATCACCTATTCCCAGCGGATTCGTATTATTTCTAGATCTTTTACACTACCATCAACACATAAAAAGATTTCAGAGTCGAGAATAAGCGGTTAGCGGCTAAAAAAGCCTAATACTTTAAATTCTTAGGAGAGATTGGTTGCGACTCTAAATTCTTAATAATATGCCTGAATACCATGGATGGATGGCATACTAGATGGCATAAACCATAGCGACATTCATTACCTGATGCCTTAAAGTCGACTGTTTTTCAGCACCGAGCTAGGATGTTGACTTGTACTCAAGATGAATGCCTAATACTCCAAAGTCATAATAATATATAGGGGCAGACCTTTTTAGGCAAGCAAATTTTCGAAAGATGTAAGTCTATAAAATTTTACACAAAAACATACATATTTATGTAGATACCTATTGCACGGTGACAGACAAATCTCTACTAGTTGTAATAATCTCGTATGAGGCGAAGTGGTATCTGTTCAGTAAAGATATATTAGTTTTTATATTTGGATAATTTTGATTTATTAAAAAAAATATATAATTTTTTATGCACCATTTTTTATGAACCATTGTTTTTTTTAATTCTTTAATTTTTGTTAGTTTTACGGGTAGGTATATAGTACACGGGTAATATAAAACTGTATTTTGAAAATTAGGCATAATATTTTGGTGAATACGCTATTCTTCCCTAAGCAAGATCGGCTACTCATACAAAATCGAAGTAGCTATAGGGACTATATATAAATGTTTTCCTATTCACAATGCTACGTAAGGCTTTTCTTGTTTGCCATTTGTAATTCGACGTACCGTGAAGCTCCGAACGGAATCTCCAAGATTGGATTTGTGTCTTTCATTTTCTTGAAGACAAACGGATTCCATGTTTATTTTCATGGCGCAGATTGAGTACGTTGATAAATAAACGTTCGATTATCGAAATTCAGCAGAGGAATTATTACGGTTTTTAATCACTCCAAAGGAAAATACTTCACGAAAATGTTATACTTATTTATCGTCATTCGCATAATGGATAACTTAAAGACATAAACACAGTTAACATAACTTAAAAAACTGTCATCACATATTTTTAAAAAAGAAAAAAAAACATACTTAGGTATTTATATTTATTAATAATAATTGTATGCTTGAAAAACAAAACTTAAGACTTCAATGTGTTATGAATATGATATTTAATTTACTACTGTAAATTCTTCATGTATTTTTATTTTGTTTCATCGCCTACTTCTTATGTATTATTAAACTAAATGGAACAGTCGGAGGAATGTATTCATTGCATCTTAATAATTTTATTATGGTAAATAAATAAATATTTATCCTTCCTATTTTGAAAAATCGCATTACAAAACCATTCTATTATCGAAATAATAATCATGCAATTCGTACAAAAAATCATTCGAAGAATGTCATTCAAGCATTTAAGTTTATATAAAAACGAGAAACTCAAACTTAATATTCAACACATACAAGGCTCAATCGTTATTACATCAATATGTACTAAATTCTCTTTCCCCATTTCACTTGCTTTGAATATGTAATTTTTTTTTATATAAACGTTCAACACAATTTTTTGCTCATAATGAGCTAAAATTCCAACATTGCTAACGTAGTTTAGACAGAGACTAAATATTATGAAACGATCTTTACTAAGTGGTTCAAATCCTCTGAAGTTATTAGCATAAGTTACTATTATACCACCTATCATATTTTCTTCACAAATGTTTTATATGTTCAAAATACGTACAGACTATTAAGTAGTAAAACATTTTCGAATCTGATGTTTTTATAACTAAAGGCAACTAAAATTTCGGAAACTCTCCGGAAACTTCACACACAATCAACAATACTAAAAACATTAAAATATTACATTGTTTCAATGTCTATCTTCATGCCAACCCAGAACCAAGAACAAAACATTACCCGAGTACTCAGAAGTAATAATTGTTATTACTTACTACATATTTCTTTTGTTTGTGTATATACCACTGATATCCTGAACTTTTGAAGTCCAGATCCGTTTTTTTTTGTGAGTTTTGAGAATGATATTCGATTTAATTTTTTTTTATACTGCTGGATAACATTGGCTGAACGTGCTAGTAAAGATATACATATTTTTAAAATGTCTGTACATAAAATAATGTGCTGAAATTCACTTGATATAACTTAAGTTTTTCAAAGATATTTAATATTATCCGAAATTAAATAACCTTGCCAAAAGCTTTACAAGAAATTAATTATCATAAGGAGCCTTGGATGTAAAGTAAATGACGCAGAAACGCTATCAAAGAACAAAAACATAATTACATCCACCTTGTTTAGGTTCCACTAATTTCATTCATTGTTAATGGAATAATATTGAAATTTTTAATTTATTCAACGTTTATAAAAGTAATTATTGATTGTCATTATAATCCATGTCTTATTTTGAGGTTATAAATGACGCTTCTATTTTAAAACTATTGACACTGAGACTATTAGGCCATACATATAATGTAGAAGGCAAAGGATTACTTAATATACTATATATACTTAGTCTGTTTTATACAGAAATAGTACTATTAAGCTTAAGTAAAAATGTCAAGTTGTTTTGTGTACACATTAAAAACTCGAAAATTTTAGCACCGAATTAGCTCAAATATAGCTACAAGCAAACCTAGCTGACCCCAGCAAATGTTGTTTTGCTATGTAAATTGTAATTTTTGAACTATTTTGACAAACATAAGAATGGTTATATTGGGTTAACCTTAAAATCTAGACATATGCTGTCGCGGACTTTTATTTAGAACTTTTAGAAGGGAACAATATTGTGGTACATGATTTTTGAGTAAATTTCACCGTTTACTTAGCGCACGCAAGGAAAGCTCTAAATTTTGCCATATTCGTCATATTTTTATTGCTGCTCCTCTACTATTCATCTTTGCGTGAAACATCACGCTAGGCTATATAACAATTAGCCTATAAAGTTCCTCCATAAATGGAATAGGTTACACTAAAAGAAATTTTCAAATCGGTTCAGTTCACTAACTCTTCAGCTTTTAATATAAGTAGCTTAAGTAAGTGTTAATATAAGTAGCTTAAGTAAGTGTATAAGCGTAAGTTGTATTATAAGTATAGATGTGCATTCCGGTTCAATGACGGTTTTTATTTATTTAACAGTTTTTTTAATCTAAGCTGGGTTTGATGCCCAGCAAAGCACAAATTTGAAAACAAAATGTTAATTTCTGTTCTCATTCTGGGTGTGTGTGTTATTGTCTTTGTTACTGGCTATGGCATCCGCGACACAGGGAATCCAAG
Source organism: Carystus phorcus (assembly GCA_018248895.1). Taxonomy (NCBI): domain Eukaryota; kingdom Metazoa; phylum Arthropoda; class Insecta; order Lepidoptera; family Hesperiidae; genus Carystus; species Carystus phorcus. The sequence goes on along the minus strand of DWJN01006564.1, from coordinate 1,127 downwards.
TGGGACTATGAGTATTTAGTGCTTATTTTAAAAATAACATGAATTTAGCTTATACTGTAAATATTTAGATGAGAAACTAAAATTACATACACTATGAGCCAAAAAATTTACGTTTCTTCATTTCACAGGCGTTAATATGCGAATCACGTTATCGTTCCGCTGTACGATTTTAACATAAAATACCTATTTAACCTAAATTGGCCCAGCCATTAAAGCGTGATTGATTAGTAAAATATTCAAACGTCTGCCATGCTGAAGTTCCCTAACTCCGAGGTAATCTTGTAAAATTACCATGTCACCTTCATTACCGAATCGTAAAAAAACCGTTTTAACTTAGTAATTTTCATAAAATGTTTATAGTTGTGTCTTCAAGCGAGAGTTATAAACTGGTAAACAAGTACCGTATTTTATAGATTTTATGAATAAACGCAAGCTTTTATATTTGATATATTATTTTGACAGAGTCGGTTACTAAGTGTAAGTCGGTTACTAAGAGTCCTTATTCGTTTTGTAGCCGCTGCAGATATTTGATGTATAAATTAATGTGCGTCGTGCATACCCCTTTTGGGGTCGGTCTAGAATACTGACCTCAATTCCATATCAGCAGACCAGGTCCTGTCCAGGTCCGTCCCATCGTACGTAGCGACAGAAGCTGATTCCGCTTTGTAGGGCTTCGTGTAAGGAACATTACCAATATTACTGTTAAGTCATAAATATTATTACAGATATTGCTTATCCTTCCGTGAAACCCACCTGAATAACTAGTCAGTCAAGAGAGTTATATTTACCACGTGAAACCTACCGGAATAACCAGTCAGTCAAGAGAGTGGTAGTTACCACGTGAAACCCACCTGAATAACTAGCCAATCAAGAGGTTGGTAGTTCTAGTTACCAATCTCCCACTCCCACTCCACCCTCAGATTGAGTCAGCATGGTAAATGGTCACCGTCGCCTATAGATATCAACAATACCAAAGGCATTATTAATGTGTTTCGAAAAACGAAAGTCATAGTCGACAAATCGCTTGGCAGCTGACTCAAGCAAGCGGTCACAGCGGTCTATTGAGAACTGTTGTGCCAAATTTCCAGATATTTTTCATTTACCGAGTGATAAATTGTCAACAACTA
>DWJN01006563.1:0-10598 GCA_018248895.1 Carystus phorcus | reverse complement strand
TATTTTTCACACCCCTAAATAATAAGGGTGGTCCACCCCTTAATTTTTTATGGCAAAACAACGTTTGCTGGGTCAGCAAGTATTTAATATAAGAGTTGTGTCCATTTAATTTCTTGATCAAATTAATAGACTTGTTACTTCACTGTAATCAAAACTACAGTCAGCAATAAACTATTAAAAATGTAGCGGTTTCAGCGGATTTCTGCGGTTTAGCGAATTACTACTGGTTTAATGTTGGGTACAACAATAGTTCTCTAATTCTAGAATAAATTATGATTTTATTAGCAGACTTATACTAGTTATATATACAGTTCGTCCTAAAAGCGTGAATTGCCGCTAAACAAGATATATAGAGACCAATTTACCATAAGTTTGAGTTAGCGTGCGTTTTTCAGGACGATACTTAATCATTTTGGTAGAATTGATATTATTAATCGAAGCTACGAAAGTAACGAATATGATTTTATATAGGCCCGTGTACTATTAAAATGGATGCTTATGATTGTAAAATATTTCTGGATGTTAGCCAATTGATTTGTTAAAGTGATTATTTGATGTTATTTTACACAACAGACAACGATTTAGGTGTTTTGTTGCTATGAGAGGAGCTTACGTGGATATATACAATACAACTTTTATCCAATGTATCGGTTAGTTCGAGAGAAAAGCCAGACTCAATAAAGTTAAACTTTTAAATTTTTCTAAAACTTTTGCACAATCGTCTGTGGATACACAAAATTTCACAACTACGTTAAAAACTTGGGAGCTGATACAATTTTAAGAAACCAAAACTACTTTAAAACTCAAGTGAACTTTCTGTAGACATAACAACATAATGTTCGGAGACGCTCGTAAACTGACGACCTACGACAATATAAAAAATCACCAAATGATATAAGCAATTATAAACAACAGGTAACAGGAATATGTTATATTATTTTGTATTATTTAAGTTATACAGAAACTAATATTGTTGATACTATCTTAAATTAAAATACAATTTTCGAGAACAACAGATATAGTAGCGAGTTAAATTAATAAAAGTTAAATGTCCAGTTTCATTTTTAAGACATTAGAATGAAGATTTCTTTTTCATCAAAATCTTAGTTCTCTCAGTAGCAATTTAGCAGCCGATGATTAAAAAGTTTCCCAACTTTTTACAATTATTATTTCCATTTGCCAATCAACCGGGAATACACTGATGACATATTACAACATTAATTCTATCTCAGTGTTAATCAAAAAGCTCAATCCTGAAAACCACTAATCCTATTTGTGCTTGATTGCATATACTATCTAATAATTAACCTGATAACACTCTGGCTCACGTTAATTGCATTTCCAAGTACATCACATTGGCTATATCGAATATAATCACATCATATAATTGTCTATACTTGTGTTATTCGCGAATATGATATGTATGCGAATATATGATGTGCATAATGAATACGTATCAAGTTGAACCATAAGGGGGAAAGATGTTTCTAGCCTGTTGGTTTGGCCTGTTGTTTTATTGTCGTAGTTTTGAATTTTTTTTATAACAATTGAAACTAACATGAAATGATTGACTTTCTCTTCGGCATATCATAAATTTATCCGATATATTGCTGAAAGAATACATTTAACAATACACCGGGACAAAACTGCATTCTAAGTACAATTGTCTCAATTAGGATATTTCTTATATTATAATACAAATCCTATTTTATTATATAACACGTATATATGTATGAATGAGGACTAGTCTCTATACAACATATTTGAAAGAAATATCGTTTAAATAAAACTTTTAGAACATCATTTTTCCTTTGTAACCTCCATTGTATATTGCTAATGGTACTCTTTTTCACATTTTCAAGATAATCTCCATTGTTATCTTTTTGGTCGACAATGCACAGTGGTGCGTATGTTCATAAATCCAAATAGTTACTTACCATCAGGTAACGTCAGACCCATCCACAATCAACAACTTGCTAATTATAAGAATCAGAAGATAATGTCAGTCATGAATATTAGACCCCCTTATTTGTTTACAATTAGCTAAAACTAATACAGTTATGTCAAACTTACATGAATTGACCTCTTATGTCCGAATTTAGCTCTCTATTTCCTTTTACTCTATTTTATACCATAGAAGACAGATACACTCTTCAGACACACTCTTAGTTTCATGTTTAATACAATATACACGTGAAATAAATATGGAAAACTGCGAAACAACTTTTGACCAATACACAAAATTGGTTTCCGCCAGAAATTCCAAATGTGTTATTACATTACCTTTTTTAAAACTATCTGAATGAGTGAATATTTGTTTATAAATGAACAAATTTTAACAAAACATGTCAACATGTACTGGATAATATGGGGCATGACGTTTGTAACAAATTTTAATTAGGTCTATTGTTGTTTTGTACACATTTTTTAAATTTATCAATTCATCTCATCGTTTGGTAATTTATGAAGTAGATTTATAACGTAACATTTAAAGCATAAATATATTTGATAAACAAAAGTATAAGGTTAACAATATACTTACGTGCCTACCCGGGTCCAAAGTTAATGCGCTTGTGTATATATTTTGAAAAAGTCCAACTTAGGAAGGCCTGATAGGTCAGTCGTGTCGCGTGCGCGGACTGAAACGCAATGCCGAATTTCTAACAGAACTTGGGAATCATTGCTCAAAGTAAGTCTAATATAAACACTACATGCAATTTTTACGTTACAGTTCAATTTTTCCAGTAATTGTCCTCATTTCGCAAATGATCATGTTAGTTATTTTTAGGCTAAAGGCCAAATACCAACAGAAATCTGCATGCATCTAAGCTATATCCCTATATAGGTATGCATCAATCACTGAAGTTATCCTAAATTTTTGGATAAATTTTGACGAAATCTTTAGTGTGTGGAATTCGGAATGGTTTAAATGTTTTTTTAGCTAGCAGGTTAACAATTAAATAATAAATAAACATTTCACAACATTAATTTTTGAACTCTGAACTTATGAAGACTACGAGTACTTGCAGCTATGAAACATACTCGAATGTTCAATGGCCTGAGCGAGACGCGATCATGTGAATTCAACCGTTAAACAGAAGTCAGAGCCTTCTACGGTATTACATCACCAAATGCTTCATCTACACATCCATACCCGTTATGAGTTCCACTGTTGAACGTAGACTTTACTAAATGCTACCAACAAGCAGACCTCTGTAGAGTTCCCTTCAGATGTGAATACAGTAATCTCAGTGAAGTCCTATTTTAGTGTATTGGTGTGCTAGTTAAAGACTCACACATAGTGATATATGTACTTTATGTTAAAGAACATTTGTTGAAATAGAACAAATTTTCTCTAAATAAATTCCACAGAAAAGAGTCTCCACGTGATTAAGAAAGTTAAAGATAGAATACTGTGACAAAACTACGTAGATAATGTTCCTTCTTCGGGTTTTGGCACATAAGTGACCTTAATAGAAATATACTAAACTATGTGAGCCAGCAAACGTTGTTTTGCCATATAAATTATGATTTTTTATACGTCATGTAAAAAAAAAACAAATATCTTACGGAACCCTATTTTTCCAAAATAAAATATAGCCTATGTTACTCGTGGATAATGTAGCTTTCGAATGGTGAAAGAATTTTTAAAACCAGACCAGAAACACGCTATCGGAATTTTCTACAGTGATTAAATGTATGTATACAAATACCAAGTTAAAAAACGGTTGCTGTAGAGTGAGGTCGGTCTGAAATAGAATTAATGAAAAAAGTAATTCTGATACCTTACGATTCTCTGTGGTATGTTGGCATAGACATATCCAAATGAGACATCACAAGCAACCTCGAGTCTAAAAATCTGTAAGTCAATCAGTAAAAGTCTGTAAGAGAAATTACTATAGGGTTTAGGTATAAATGTACAGAAACTTGTGTAGGTAATTCAGATATAACGTTTGTACAAAACAATGTAAAATTAACCATTTAATCATTCCGTGGTACCTATATAACAAGTCTACATTGTCATTAAAATGTAAATTGAATCATTTTAATTTACACAACCGTCCATTTCTGAAATTTACGTAATACTCATTACGTTGGAAGACTGTAACCGGTCTGCTAATAGGTGTTCATTCTGTTCTTGAATTCATATTAGCATTTTAAAAATTCAAAGCCGAACAGAGCCCATGGAATATGTAAACAAGTTGCTTGCGTGTCGTTATAACTTTCTTTCATTTTTGTCTTTGTGAATATCGCTTTTATCTAAACACAAGCGGACTATGTATGTTCAGTATTATGCTAACAGTTCAAGTTCGCGAGTGGAGGACGCGAGTTCGCCATTCTATGAAACATGCTCGAGTGTTCAATGGCCCGAGCAAAAGTCGATGCAAAATTCAGCCGTTAACCATTGCCAATATCATGAACGGGGTCATACATTGACAATGGTTTCAAACTGGCTTGGTTAGACTGTTGGTCTTTGTAGCGAATTTATATCTCTGAAAATACTCATTCAGCTATTTTATTAAACCCACAGCATGCTAAGATTGCTGCTTTGATGCGTGATTCCCTATAAACTGACATGATTCAAATTATTATTGAAATGATAATTTATTAATATTTGAAATACAAAATGAGATGAAAACAAATTCATCCATATACATACATATATATGTATGTATAGACTACTATATAGGTATGTAATATGTATATTAAATATATCTATTATTAACCAATTTTCATCAATAATTAATATACATATAATTATAACTACACGACAAATAAGGCCGACACAACAAGCTTGACAAATATAGACCATCGAAATCGGTGGTAATTAAATTTTGTGTCGTACTTTAATATTGGTTATTACCAGTAATACTTTATTGAGTACGGCTATTCTTTCTTTAATCTTCTGTGTCAATTATTCCTCAACTTCATTTTCCGATAAATGTCAAAACGGCTGTTATATACATACATTACTGCGAGTATTGTAAACAAACTTCGTTTTCCTTCGGGAAATATCATAATTGTAGCCAAGGGATTTGAATATCTGCACACTACAAATAAAGAATTATACTTTTTATTACGTATACTGTTGAAAAATTGAAATATAATGATTAGAAAAGATAGGTAAATAATTCACGAAACACTTGGTAAAACGTTATAATCGCTTACGATAACCTAATGACCTGAAAACGCACAAATAGTGTTGCTTTCATGACAAGGTGCAATAGCAGATTTCACTTTGAAAACCAAATTGTAAGCGTAACTAAGCTTTCACTCGCACGAAACAAATCGTGATTAACATATACCTTTATAAATTATTATTATAATTGCTAAAAATATCTGGTAATAAGTTCAGGGAACTTGAAATCAACACCTTATAGTAGGTTAGTAAAAAGCCGGTCACGTTCAAGTCGGACTCACGTCGAGAAGGTTCCGTATTATGTAAATGTGCAATTGTATTCCTTAAGATTTTCAGTTTCCTTTCTAAATTTACGTTTAGGTACGATTTTTGTTAGTTTTCCGATAGATACATATCTGGATAGATATAGATCTTCTTAGAATTATAACAAGTGAAATGAACTTAGTTTCAAACAACACAGGATCCTAATGTGGGAATTAGTGTCAAATGTCATTCTAATGAAGGATACGAAATTAATTTTTGTATTATTTGTTGTTTTATTTTGTCTTTCCAAGACGTAATTGCATGCATGATTTTTTTTTATTATTTTAATTCATGACTTAGATATTATAGACTAAATATTAACTTATAAATTACGTCGGAAATGTCCAATCTTTTTGTTAAATTTATATTTAAAAAGTTAACAACGTATATCAATGAATGAGAGCAAAAATAAGTGTATTTCAAAACTAGTGTCACTCATAGCCATCACGCTAAATTTTCAGTGTAATGGGTTTCCAAAACTTTGATATTTTCAATACGATCCAATTGACTTTGATTTATTTCATTGATTTTCTTTATTAAACCCATTCGCATAAAACTGCTACAAGAAACTATTACGTTTAGTTGTTAGCGTATTTCATAGTTTTTAACAGCGCCATTTATTATCAAATCGTTAAACTATATCAAATGTAGGTATTATAGGTACATATACCTAAATATAGAAATGCGGTGTACGCGCTTTATACGTAAAATTAAATCGGACATATAGATAACATACCTTTTAGTTACCATAAACCAACCGTAACTAAGATTTATTGGACTGATTAAGTTTATAGTTTATATTTTTATAATACCTAATGACAAAATACATTAAAAATTACAATCTGATCACCATTCCATTATTTTATTAAAATACCGAGAGTATTAAAGGTTATTTATTTGATATCTGTGTGCATATTATTTAAATCGATAGCAAAAGGAATTTTGTTTCAATCAAGAGTCCCGTTTTTAATAACAATTTAAATCATTTACTTAATAATCTGTAACTAGTAATAGCCATTTAAGTATTACATTGAAAAGCAAATAGAATAAATAAGAATGTGAATTCGCAGTTCTCTCTACGGCGTAGCTTTTAGGAAAGGCAGTTTTAAGAAATATATATTTTGGAGCTTTCGAATGTACAGTTGAAAGCTTGAAACGCTTGAATGTGTCTTTTCTTCTCGTTTTCGATAAGACATATGGTTTATCCTGTCGCTGAATCGCAATATCTTAACGTTATTGGTTTTTTTGACGTTGATTCAGCGCTTTTATATTAAAACTGCAGTATCTGAGTGATGTAATACAAGATACAAGCTCAAAGGAAGCTTTCTAAGTTTCTGTTCAGTTGTGCAGAATCTTGTAAACACATAAACTTCGTGTTTGCAGTATCTAAGCATAGTAACATACGGTACAGTCTCGAACTATCGAATACGATCGTTATGTATTTAGATCACATAAGTAAGGTGTAGTGTTTGTATCTATTTAGTAGATACTCAACATTGTCTCATGTAAACGGACAGAGGGGGTAACTGTCGACCGTCAGTCGAGTAGAGGACTCGATACGGATTAGACGTGTGCCCGCGCTCGTGTTGGTGTATTGGTAAGCCAGTGATAAAGAACTGCGGCCCGAGGTGTTCTGCTGGCGAATACCATTCGACACAGGACACTGCACTAGGTACCATGTACAGAAATGTTTATATAAAAAAATAAAATCTATTACATTCACGAGTACATACAGTTACCTATTATATACATACTTTAACATAAATAATGTTTTAGCACTCCTTTAAAGCGATCTAGCGTGCTCTGACGGTGTAGGTTTAACTACCACCCACGTACTAAAATCTACGATGAAATGATTTCACACATCTTATCTGTATTTAGTTAAATACGCCTCATTTCTGTAAGAGTACAATCCATTTAAACCCTTTCGATGAAACCGTTAATAGTAAAAATTGTTAAGGGCTTCCCAACTTCGAAGAAACATTAACCCTTTGATCCCGCTAAAATTTCCGAAACTTGGATTGCTATTCATCCATCAAACCAATGGAGCAGTGAGGCGGAGTATGCTTTAGGTCTCCTTAGTAATGAGGAGAGATCCGTGACCTGTAGAGGACAATTAATGATGTGGAACCAAAACTATCTCGGTGACCGTATGGCGCAATTTGATGAGGCTTTGGTATTTCAATTCAAGCACCTGTACTAACGATAACAAGAGACTACCACTTTCTTCTTGGACGTCAACGTCCCAGCGATATCCATGGATGATAGTAATCATTTAAGCAGCTGATGAGTTCGTCTTCTAGATGTTAACACAAAAAAGGCGGTATAATGTCGTAAGACTGTAATGAATACAATAGTGTCAATATTAAACAATTATAAAATAATAATAAAGTAACCTTAAGCCAGTTTACTATTTGCATTCCCGTAAAATACATTAAGAACGTTGACCTGATTTTACTTTTAATTGTCCATGAAGAGCTGAGTAGTTATTATCATTAACACTAGCAAGTTAATGCAAATTCTGGAAATTCTCTTCGCCACATTTTCAATATGGCGTTTTTAATGTTCAATTTCTGTATGATTTAGTTATACAATATTTCCACTAATGTATTTATTACGACAATGCTTTATACATACTTGTGATAGAATCTATGAGATGATTTTCATTGAAATCATTACAATTTTACGCAAAAAAGTTTGTAAAATTAATTAATATATAAACACGAAACCGCAAATGTTTTATCTCGTTACAAATTGTTATGAACAAATTCTATACTTTTTGTAAGTATGTAAATGTCAAGAACAATATTGTTTCATTACAAGAACATAACATAAATATTCTAACAAGAAGAATTTTTGTGTGTTAAGTAGCAAAAGTAGATTATCTCAAGGCCCATAGATTATAACATTAGAAGTGTGTTCGGTGCGTTTATATGTCCCAAAAGGAAGCAATCCGCAAGCCATCGTCATTAGCTCCGTTGATACTAGCGACAAAAATTTGATGCACAGTTTATATAAACGAATTCACAAAGCAAAAAGTTTCAAAAAAGCTGTAGTTAAACGGACGTGGTGTTGATTGTTTTTCAGCGTACTACTGACAGTGGGTGATTGAATAAAACCGACATCAATATTTTTATAACATGAGGACTATAGACTTAGATATATATCAGTTACCACCGTAGGATATTACTTGTTAGACTTTATTACTATTACTAGCTTCGAGGCTCCTATGCCTTAAAGAATGATACAAAAATACATATAAACAAACAAACAAAAATTCTACAGTAATTTTTATGGTATCTATGGCGTTAATAAATATCCCCTGTTATTCTTAAATATCTCCCATGTACCGATATCGATTATTATAGTTTCGGTATAATATGTACGTATATTATATATTAAGAAAAATATATTATATTATTAGATGTTACGAATATAATTCGATCATCGATGGATGAATTTAAGTTTAGGCGACAATTTCTAGGTTTCCTTTCGAGGAGAAATAAATATTCTAATCGCGGAAATAATTTGATATTGAATTGCGTTGACTATTAAACAGCCAGGGTTGACCTGTAGAAATGCTTCATGGCATACAGTCGACCAATTTTAGTCTTCATGAATTTTTAATAACGAATAAACAAGCGAACCCGTCTTTATTAAGAAGCTCACACAGTCTACTAACGAAGAAACCTTTCAATCAATCAACTTTCATCATTAACCTTTACGTAGACACTTCTTTTTTTCTGAATATCGTTTGTCTTGATCGTATCCATATACATTTTGAATACAGTTAATAATTAATGGTTCTTATTATAATAGCAGTACGATAAAAACCCTTTCGGCTAATGTCAGAGACACAAAACCTGGATTTATAAAAAGTTATCAGTAATAGCGCTACCGCTGTAGGGGAAAATTCAGAGAAACCTATCCTTTGAGGTCGGCGACACAAATGTATTTAAATAAGGTGGTTTATTCACGTATGTTAGGTACACAGAGACATACAGGCTTGTATTCGAATCGTTTATAGCCCTATAACTTATTGGAAAAGATGTTATTAAAAACGATCACAGTCAGTAACAGTTTTATCGGCAATCTGCAGGCGTACGGTTTTCTAGAGCAGAAAGAAGAATCAGGTAGAACGTTACGTAGAAGTTACGTAGAACAACAGCCCACCTACTGAAGAACGCGCGTAAATTATGAACATATAATCGGGCATCACAACTACAACAACATCAATAAGTATGCAGATTCCTGGGTATTTTTCTTTGTTGTTAAAACAATCATTAACAAATACACAATAACAACATTATATATGATGATATGACATAAGGGTATAGCCATTTATTTAGGTCTCCGTTACCGTTATAACTATTGAGCATCTAGTAAATAGGTTTGAATTTTGAATTTAAAGTAATTGCATAAACATACTTATGTATATAGCTAAAGGAATCTGTTTCTCTTTTTGCCTTATTAATATTTAAGTTTATATTTTTTTTTATTTCATAATCATCATGATTTGACCGTTCCATTTAAAATTTAACTCAAAATTATTGTACCCTGTAAAAACCTTATACTTACTAAACCGCTTTGTTTATATAAAATTAGTTATATAAAAAAGCTACTAAGTACATCCGTCTCCAACTCTGCATTTCAAGGAAAACCTCTAGCAAGAAAATTAAAAGTAAACCACCCCAAAGATAACAGATAAAAGTTTCTACTGACTACGAAATTGTCAAAACGTTATCGCATACCAGTTAGAGTCGTCCCATTAAATCAGCTGTTATCACTTGCAGGGCTGTTGTGTATTCCAATTTTCACGTGAGAGGACAATTTACGAGCACTTAATTAAATTAGAGTTTAATCCACGAATCGGATGAAGATGGCCACGACGCGGGTACGGTGCGTCAACGGGACGTAGACGCGACGTCCGTTCGCGATAACCAAACGCCCAGTACTGCGAGATCCGTTGAGCCGCCCGCCGCCCCTCGAGCCCTTAACGTGGTGCCTCGTCCTTCACGCCGGTGCGATAAGGTGCAGCTTGCTATCCACCCCTTCAAACTGCTGACTCTTGTAAGAGTCAGTTAGACTTGTAAGTCTAAGCACTAACTTATTAACATAAAGTAAATGGAGATGCTCTAAGCATTGAAGTCACACC
>DWJN01006562.1:0-10598 GCA_018248895.1 Carystus phorcus | reverse complement strand
CCCCTAACCAACCCCAAGGAAAAATCCTTCGGAGAAAACATTACCGGTACAGCCTTGCTTACGATATGCCAATCAAGTTACCAAGAGGTCAAAAAGTCCTCTTATTGATTCATAAGACAAAAATATGAAAATCGGTAGATAAATAATGAAATAATTGAAAATCACAATCATTCATTAATATAAGTATTATCTCAATAAATTTATGCACGTAATTTATTGATTCTACAACCGTTTCGAAAGCTTTTACGTCGAGGAGAAGTAACGGATCAAGAAACTGTAAACTATTTTGTTTGCTAATACTGAATAATACTGAATAATTGAAACTGAACGGTAAACTGACGTCAACCGATCCACATTTGGTCACGTGTTGGACTCTGTCCTTTACCCTTCATCACAAGATCCATAACTAGCAACTGTCATATTTATGACCGCGAGTTATCAGAATAATTGTAAAATATATACTTATAATGTATTTCGTTGCTACTTATAATTAGAAAATACTGTTTTAACAAGCCTAACAATTTATGGACATTTCTTATAATTTATAATAAACATCAATGTTTGTTGTTTGTCTTTTCGGACTCTGAAATTGTAGATGATAGAGCAACGGTGTCTTACAGACTTCTTGAGGTTGCTAAAAAATTTGTTCAAAATTTACTGAAAAAGGTTTTGGTATATGGTTTATATCGATCAGACAAATGGTCGAAAATGTTGATTTTTTATTCATCGATTGGACACGTAGTTGATATGCTGATTTTTCTTTAATTTTTTATTTTTTTACCAGTAAAGCTCGTCGGGTAACTTATAATTACGTAAGCATTATTTTTAAAGAAAGCTCTGTTAGATACTGACCGCTGATATAATCTTAGATAAATGATTACTTGCTGGAAGCTCGTGTCTTCCGACATGACCGGGTATCGTGATCGAAGCGTCACTGCCGACACGTGACTCAAATGCTATATCAGGAACTTCAATGGAAATTAAATCAATGCGACTGATACAAATCTATTGAACATATAAAACAAACTCGTTTCTGTACGTCTGTTTCGGTACTTCGTGTTTGTTAAACTGCATATGACTTCGGGATAGGACGTCCCAAATTCGGCTCGAAGGACCAGAAGTAATGATGACAAAACGGTTTTTGATTAATACGAGAATAAAAGTACAAGAAGTATTGACGTCGCTAATTATTCCAACGAGAACAATTTACAATAGGTATAAGAAACGATAAATACTTAGTCTTAACTGAATATTTGAATTAAAATATTGATAAACGAATTGGACCTTCTATGATAAGTTGGAAATGGCCGACATTTTTTTGGGATTCATCGATACTATCCTAAACCCATTTAGTATTAAACTGGCTCAACTGATATTAACATCAAATTGAATTAAATACATCTATGATTTTGGTCCTTCGAATCCTATTTGGTTAACCGCGAGAAAATGTCACAAATATAATAAAAGAAATACGCAAAAGGGATCTTTAGTTCTGACGTGCATTGGATAATGAATGATGACGTAATTTTATGTACACATTGACTAATTATTCATCTGAGGTTTTCTTTTCCTCATCTCTTACGCCGATGAAACCACACAACGATTCTTGATGCAGTTCATACTATCACATAAAGAATAGCTGTCAGATGATTTGCCATTTTATTACGACTTAGTGACGTCACCGTTTGACGTTTAGAGGCACGGAAAGTAAACACTACAAGTATTGTTACTGATGTAGAAACTTCCGTTTAAATACATACTTGACTGATTAAACGCAGAAGTCAAGTGTTATCTGTAAACTTATTATCGTTTATTTTACTTAAACAGTCCTTGACAAAACAATGATTGCTATAAGAAATGTTTTATATTGTTATAAACAATTTAACGTTTTTCTTATTTCATGTCAATCAGTCAATCAAACAACTAAACTGTTCAGCTTTATATATTAGTATAGATAGCAGTCAAGCCGTATTTTAAGACCTCGGGGGATATAAAAACCTACCAAACCCATTTCGGTTGCACAATAACTCCTTTAGTAATCCGCTCTAGCAGTTTGATGGAGTATAGTCTAAACCTCGGTGATGAAGAGAGACCCATGCCTTGAGTTACCTATTACACTGTATTATATTTTACATTGTATGTTACAGAGCGAGTGTACGAGGATCATGAAAAATTAATCGACAACATTATGCTCTGGACTAGAGATTCAAAAAACAAAATACTTTTTGCCGAGAGACCGGACAAGACATCTCTGTTTGAGACTCCTGAAAGATTTCTGCTACCTGAAGATGACAGTGGTACTGTATTTCTCTATTTGCTGATTGTATTTTTTAACGTATTGTTTATATGAGATGTTTATATACTTACATAATTTTCAGTTGTATAGAATTTCATATATAGTAAAATAGCGGTTTGTTATTACAAATCTGATGAATATTTTAAAAACAAGAATGCTTGGAAATGAGTTAGATGTATAGCCAAAAGTAGTAGTGCTCTCTCTGTGAGAAGGGAATAGACCTATTAATAGTTCCTTGTCGCCTCTTCTAAGACTTCGTTGAAGCAATAGCATAGATTGACTTTCGAGAAGTTTGTAAAAATCAACTACGAATAAATGATTTGATTCTAAAGATATCACAAAAACTGACCTAATCATGACGATTTATATTGTTTATTAACATACCTGTTCCTACATGAATCCTAATGCTTCAAGAATTCTGATGCAGAGGCGTGACGTAGAAGTTTATATGCTTCTAATTATTTAATTGTTGCTATATGATTCGTGTTTGCCCAAAGGTTGGCCGAGCGAGCAAGACGAACATTCCAGAAGGGTGATCATCGACGAGTTCTTTGCACCCTGCACCGGTATTTCAGTACCCTCGATATCCGGACACCCCGTACCTCCAATGGAGGGTCCCTTATACCTAAAGACTGAGCTCAAAAAATGGAAGAGATACTATTTCGTTCTACGTCCTTCTGGTATGTAAGCTCGCGTAAACGGTGCATAAAAAAAATTGTCATACTTTTGTTTTAATAACGAAATATGATGCCGTAGCGTTTAGTATCTATATTTTTGATGTGCAACGCAAAACATTTATGCACGCAGTGGTGTCAGCTTCAAAGCCTAGCGAATTTAGTAAGCTGAGCAGCCAGCGTTTGATTTTTAAATCGATGCCAGTTTTAATATATTTGTCTGTCCCAAAATAGGATTGTATTATTCGCCGAAAGAGAAAGTGAAGACCAAGGAACTAGTTTGCATCGCTACGTTTGAAACGAACGAGATATATCTGGGTGTTAATTGGAGGAAGAAGTATAAGTCGCCGACTGATTTCTGCTTCGCCATCAAACATCCCAAACTGCAGCAACCAAAGAGTTTGAAGTATATAAAGTTTCTATGCGCTGAGGATCAGAAAAGCCTTGACAGATGGATCAATGCCATGCGGATTGCGAAGGTTTGTTATTGTAAACTGAAAAATAGTCAATGTTATCTTTCATTTTGAATATAGTCATAAATACTTATGGTTACTAGCACGGTTCCAAAATAGAAAAATAACCACTTAACTAACTTAAGTTTAAGCGTTCATGTTGGACTTCTTCACTATTTGCCATTATGTTAAGCATTAAATTATATAAAATAAAATAAAAAACTAGATGAATCGAAAGGTAATAATAGTGTAATAACTTCGTAGTTATTCCATTTCGAAATGGTCATAGGCGGGCGGCCCGCGTCGATCCGATCGATAGTTAAACAACTGCGGGCACAGTCGGTATTTGCATGGGCTAGTGGCAGACATTTCTTGATATTTCTTCGGAGGGCATGTTAAGCCGTCAGTTCCGGATTGTCATAGATAACAGTCGTAATCGAAGGCCTTCGGATCGCGTAAAAACTACGACACTTGGCTTTATAAAATTAACAACACGCAGTTTTATTTTTAACTACCAACCCGTCTCGGCTTTGCATGATACTAAATACACTACAGAAAAACTGTGAACGTATTATATGTACATACAAAGAACCTTCCTCTTCAATCACTCTATCTATTAAAAAAAATCGCATCAAAACCCGTTGCGTAGTTTTAAAGATTTAAGCATACATAGGGATATAGGGACAGAGAAAGCGACTTTGTTTTATACTATGTAGTGATGGAGAATGCGGCTGCCAAACTTTACTACTAGGTGGTACAAAGGTCATTTCCATTAAGAACGCACCTTGTTTATTTTATTTGTTGCATAATTATTTAGATGAATATGCAATTAAAAGTTAATGTAATACGGAACATCTAACATTGTAATATGTACACTTCAATCCTGAAGAATTCAAATAGATACTAAAACGGTTGTCTCAAAATCTAATAGCGTTAACTGTAGTAAAGTTGAAAATGCAAATTTATTTATAAGATTTTTATTTACAGCATGGACGTCAACTCCTAGAGAATTACAGATCGCTGGTGGAAGATTTGACTCACGAAGATTTGGATCATCTAGCACAAGCCCGTTCATGTTCCGTTAGTATAATCTCGACCTATAAAACTTAACCTGGTGTAATTGAAATATCGGCTCCTATCACACACTTTAATTACTTTTCTCATCTCTCCACCATATATAACCAACTTTTCCCGCGCTTTGTCATAGACTGAATGCATTCTACATTTGCACAGATAACTACATACCCAGAGATGGACATCCATCGCTTCAAATTCTTTGTTAATCTGTGTTTCTTATTAAAGTGTGTATAGGAGACGATAGAGTAATCTACACATACTACACCTGGTTTATGCAAACCACGTTTGGCCTGTACACTACGGAAATTAATATTGTATAGTTCGCGTTACTTTATGGCATCTCCTACAAACAGAGTCATGCCTATGAATCTGTTTCAAATATGTAAAAAATATTTTTCAACAAACGTGTTTAACGCGTCGACAACAGTAAGTTAAATATTTCACATTTTATTTCAATTTTTGAATCATGTTCAAAATAGGCATTGAATTAAAATTAGGATAACGTTAAATATATTACAATATTAAAAGTGTAATAAATAATATTTGTGCATAATTGTCTAATAACTTCATGACCTAATCAAAATTTGTTGGCGATTAGTTGTGATGTCATTTGAATAGTAAATTAAATTCATAAATAAACTTAATTTCATTAATGCCTTATGGCTGTGCTTTAAAATATTCTTCTAATAAAGTAAAACTGATTCACACATTATTTTATTAACGAAGACATTATTCAAAAGCTAGAAAATGTATGGGAATGTTAATATAAATAATGAATAAAACACATTTACGTTACCATATTGAAGTTCTCATATTTTGACAGTTTTACTGACGTATGACATCTGTGCTAACAGAGGTTTATGATTCTATAAGATTTCAGAGATTCCATAAAGAATGGCGCGAATTCTACTAACGCATTTTGCTGTTTTACATTTAGATGTAATTAACACATAAAAAAATCACTGAAAATTCCTTCTATTATCGAATTGAAGCGATTTCTTTACAATTGTAGAAATGCCTTTTGTATATTGAACGATTTTTCCTTTGTATTACATGATTCAATTTAATCGCCTCACCGAAAATAGAAGACATATTGAGAGTGGATTTTCATCATACTAAATTTATACGTTATTTATTGTAAGACATAAATGAAGAATTTAAGAAGTTTATTTGGCTTTATAAGGAAATTAAAGTCCGTATACTTAAATTAAAGTCAAGTAATTTGGTTTAGTGTCTGTAAACTCGCCTTTAAATAACAATAAATGTTAAAAGTAAGAAATAACAAAATTATGTAACATATTCTCTACTGATGTTCTTCAATAACATTCCGAATTAACAATTTTTCAGCATTAAATCTAGTAATATAAATATTATAAATAACTTATATGTATCTATGATATTATAAAGTTAATTATTATATTTATGTGTTTTATAAATAAATAATTATTATGGAAATGTATTTCGGTAATATCAGATGTATTATTGATATACAATTTTTGTGCAAATTAGCTGTTAACTGTTATTATAATTTATTTATGGCGATGTGTAGTTTTTATTTACTAACAATGTGCCAATCAACTTTACCGTTTTAAACATATTGTAATAATAATTTTATCAAATTAAATATTTTGTTAATATCACCGAGTATCATCAATTAGTATAACATTATTATTATAGATAATAACCATGTTATAAAGTCTATAAAGTAATGTAAATAATATATTTTTTTATTAAAACCGCATTTTAAAGCTGTCTCTTACCACCTAAAGCACTTCAAATCCAAACTTTACTTATTACAAATTATTTGCTTTTCTTTTGAGCGTTTATCTAAAAAAAATATTAATTTAGCTTTACAATTGAATGACAATACATTTAATTTATAATAAGTAAACGTTAACTTTATACTTCAGACGGTTCGTTTGTAAATTAGTAATGCTTATTAGCGCTTTGCGCGGTCGTAATATTATAAAATTGGTTGAAACTTACACTTTAAATGCCAAATGTCTCGCGACAAGTGTCGCTAGAGTTGTTGTGGCGTCGCCTGGGACGTGACATATTTATACGATGTCAGGAGACGAGAACACTTATCACAGGACATTCCCTGATTAAAACTGTCAGGAATGTCGGAGGAAATTGAACGAACACTCAACATCGCACGACAAGCACGGTAATATTATGATATCGTCGGAACGAATCGCGTAATTATCAGACATGTCGCACTGTCAGGCAACACCGCTAGACTTTATCCGACATCTCTAGCGACATATGTTTCTGGACATTTGCTATTGAATATAAAGCTTTATACTAACATTGAAATGTGCTGTATTAATATTTAAAGATTACTCAAGGAATTTATAATATTTATGTAATGTCTTCACTGATTAATATAGCCCTAAGTATGGGTGAACTTTGAGGTTTAGTGCCTCAAAACACAGTACAGTTTTGAAGTCGAGTCAACTCGCTTGTGCTATGCAATGCAATGCAATGCAAAAATTTTAAAGATTTAATGAAATTTTAATAATACACTCAATAATAAAAATGTTCAAACTTTGTTCTATCATTAAATAGTAACCCAATTAAAAGACGGATAGGGAAAAAAGTCTTCAAAATTAAACGTATTTCTTTTGTTGTCCAGATCACTTCAATCCCCACGAAGACCAATGCTGGGCCATCGACTAACGTGATAATACCGAATCAGTCGTCTTCGAATTCCTCAAGCGTTTCTGTTTCGGAAACTAGCAGTGGGAGGTATGTGTCTAATAACCCATTTATCCTTCATACATTTAGTACATTCCTAGACAGGCAGCTTGTGTATTTGAAATCCCATTATCTTATAAGAATAAGGCATTTAAGGCACTGTTTGCGATTGTATTAAGAAATGTATCGTATAATTTAAGTAGTTCTTTGGTATTATAACCCAAATATCATTTTATGCTAATATTTGCTTGCGATTGTTTTTCGTAAGACAGTTATTTTTGAAGGCTGTGCAAGTATTATTTTTATAAAATGCAGGCTCAATTTTGATCTAGAAATAGTTATTTTAAGTCAATTTTGCTTCTGACTCAGGTTTCGATGTTACGTCATACAGTTCAGTCGTGTAACATTTAGGTGTAATAAATGTAACTAATATTACATTTCTGTAAACATTGCTAGTAAATGAAACATTTACAAGCTGTGTACAAATGAAATGAAGAAAAAAATTCGTGACAATCAAAAGTAAGCAATAATATAACTGTTAAAGCAAGTATATAACTGTTAATAAAGATCTGTAACATAAATGTTAAACCGATTGCGTGGCAAGTCTGGTAACTATCGTATAACACAGAACATGGCCTTTGGAAGGTAGACCATTATAGCTGGTGATACTGAGTTCTCTTCTGAGACAGATATTTAAGTGACATATGAATGTATTACGAACATGGGTCATTGTCTCAGTGTCCAAGCTTCGCGACACTAGGAATGCTGGGTTGTGTGCTTTTGTTGCATATTCTGATTTGTAAAAGCAATGCGAGATTCTTCGTGGTATTCATCTAACTAGAATAAACAAGCATAGCGTTTCTTATTACGATGTACTAAGTATTAACAAACAAAATTAACGCCCTCGATGTTCCCGTTTGATCATAATGTTGATGTCTTCAAGTCAAGAGTGAATAGGCTTTTACTAAGTTAATGCGCTACCACCAAAAGACTGCATCACCGTTTACCATCAGGTGGGACTGTAGTTAAACATTGGCTAATGATTAATAAAATAAAAAAATTGTGCATTAATTCGGTATCTGCTAGCGAGCTAGTCAAATAGTTATTATTTGAGGGAATCTTCAAGGGGAGAGTGAATAGGATTTTACTAAGTTAGTGCATCCACCATTTTGGACTTTACCACTGGGTCAGGTGGGTTGACATAAAGCATTAACCTATTTATAGTAAAACCAGCAGATTCGGCCACGCGTTGCTGTGACTAAGGTTTACATACTCAACTGTACTAGTTACACCGCCATCTGTTAGAATCTTATGGAACTAATTCTTTTTAAGATATTAAACAAATAATTTGCAATGAAATAATATTGCGACTATTGAGATGTAAGCTATCCTATCTTTCAAGTTAGATCAAACTGGACACGGTGTGCAAAATTTGATTAAAATCGGTTGAGTAGTTTAGGAGTCCATCGCGGACAAACACTGTGACACGTAGTTTATAATATATTAAGATTCATTACTATATATTGAACTTTTATCTATACATAGATGATTAAAATTAAACTGCCACATAATAATATAACAACTTAAACAAGCATAGCAATTGTATTTTAATGGTGCATTTATGCTATAGTGTTAATTAACACATTTACACTGCGATTATTTTGTGTTTTTGTTAATTATATTAGTTCTCCATACTTTATAACGATTCTTGGTCCGATAGTTTTAGTTTAGTTTAAATTAATGCATATTATTTTTACAAAGTATTAGTGAGTTCGATGCGAATGTACTCAATTCTTATAACGCTGTACATTGATTGTCGAATATTGACGACAACGACATTATTACATGGAAGCGTCCATGAACTTTGTCCATTCCAATTTCGTCAAACATTTTTCTTCATAACTTCAACTAACGGTGAAAACTAGCTTTTAACTATGTGATAAATACATATCCAATATACATTATATGTACATACATGTATATCCTATATATCTTACTCTGCTGAAGACCTTAAAAATGCTGATGCAACTTTTTTTAGAAAAGGAAATGCAACTTTTTTTTAGAAAAACCAATAACCATATTGCGTATAATTATCCTTAGTGTGTGTTTATGCCAAGTAAAGTATATTTTATCATACGTCTAGACTTCATTACAATTTATTACATTATTGAAATATCAAAAAGTAATTAAATAATGTATGCCTCAATTAAGTGTTCTTTATTCCAATTGATTTTTCAACAATGCTTATGTAGTTTATTGTTAAGTTAAAAGATCAAGTTAGCTCGCCTTATATATTTTCTAACTACTACAAAATCCTAATTGTGAAATAGTAAATCTATTAAGAAATGTTTATATAATATTTCTATTGTTTTTCAAAATATGCAGTTTAATTCATTCCTAGCAGACATTTCTGCTTAGCGATTGTGCTGTTCAAACAAATGAAGTTTAACGCATTTTATTCAAGTAGTATTATGGTATAAAACTATTTGATGATAACTTTAGCTCCCCATAGTTCTTTTTCATCACTATGTATCCGATAATAGTTTGTCGAATATCAAATGTATTATGTATTTCAGACATTCTCGCGCTTCGTCGTCTAGTTCCAGCGGGTGTCTCTCTGATGGAGGGACTGCTTCCGAAAGTGCTTTCGACTGCGAGTTCCCAATGGGTCAGTATTTAACACCTTTCTATATACTCGCTTTATTATATGAGCCAACCACGTGATATTAAGTGATCACTGTCTAAGGATTCCAGTTGTTTGTTTGTATCTGTAGTAGATACTTAACATTGTCTCACGGTCAGGGGCGGCTTAAGCTATAGCGCAGGGTGTGCAATGCACACGGGCGCCCCATCGTCTTGGACCATCATGGTACAACAATGATATGACAGAAGCGGTAGCCAGTTAAGTTTCGCCACAGAAATGTGCTACATAAAAACAATGTTATTCTGCCGTCATAAGAAAGGCCATAACTGTAAGCTATACTTATAAAATAGCTTGTTGAAATATGAAGAAATTTTCTTGTTACGACGGCTAAGTTAATAGGTATAGCCGCGGTCTAGGGGGCGCCAGAGTTTCATTGCATACGGGCGCTACACGAACTAGAGCCGCCACTGAATATAATACACATTTGTTAGAAGCTTAATAATCTAGAGCCGCCCCTGGTCAATACATCTTTTTTCTCTTTCTTGGCCGAAATAATCAAATATGTCTGTAAAAATGGACCCTGTTAAGCAGAAAAGATCCAGTCAACATATTATATGAAATCGAATTACATACATCAACTACTAATCAAGTTTATTAAGAATGACGGAAATTCTTCCAATGAAAATGTACTAGTATATTACTTTAAAAAAATGTACATGTTATGTTTCATGACACCGCCAATTTTCAAAAATGTAGAT
>DWJN01006561.1:0-10599 GCA_018248895.1 Carystus phorcus | reverse complement strand
GTCACACTGTCACTACACCGTGTGGGACCGCCTTTATCATGTTAGAACCTATTATGGAATACTGTTTTATTAGGAAATGACTGATATAAACTTCTCTTAGTTACATTTTTATAGTGAAGATAAAAGTGAAATTGAATGCTTTTGAGTGAGTTTTTATATAAAAAAGTCATATGTTTCGCCCAATAATTTTAGCGTGTCATACATATTTTTAAGTAATTTCTCCATAATCCTTCAAGTCCATTAGTTTCTGAATGCTAAAATTAGTTAGAAAAAAGCTATTAGTTAAGGATGAGTAATTTTTAGTTGCTTATAATATTTGCATAAGATCGGTTATGTTTGACCCATTAACAACGGACAGTGACATTGGTCCAACTTACATATTTCATGACCACTGAGTTGTATGAGTTGAACAAACTGACGTCATGGTTGCGCAAATTACTTTACGATTTGACAGATCTACGAAGGCTGTTGAATAAACTTTAGTTACGGTTAGATAAACTACGTTATGGTTGGATGAATTTACGTCATGATTAGACAAACTTACGTCACGGATGCATAAACCTTGGTCACGGTTGTACGAACTACGTCAAAGTTGGACAAACTATCGTCACGGTTGTATCTACGAATTACGTCAAAGTTGGACAAACTAACCTCACGGATGGACAAACCTACGCCACGGATGGACGAACCTTCGTCATGGTTGGACAAACCTACGCCACGGATGGACGAACCTACGCCACGGATGGACGAACCTACGTCACGGATGGACAAACCTATGTCATGGTTGGACAAACCTGCGTCTCGTCAGTGGAGTGGAGCGCGTGATGCAAGGCCAGCTCGTGTTGCTCCCGCGTGCCATAGTCCGCCCGCCGCTCGCCGCCGCCGTAGCTGAACCCACCGTGTGATAGCTGATGACATACAACCATTCGTTAATATGACGGCAATAAATCAGGTAAATTATGTCAAATTTTGGAACAGAAGCTTAAAACAAACGAGAGTTTTAAAATTGGAACATCTACAAAAATATATGTCTATCTAATATTATTATGTATTCAGATCATAAATGATCGACTGGATACATGAAACCACTCGTTAGCTAGTATGACGGTAATAAATCAGGTAAATTATGCCAAATTTCGGAACAGACGCGTAAAACAAACAAGAACAAGGTGCAACTGCGGGCACGACCGGTAGCAAGATGGTTGACCGTTAATGGCTAAGATTCCTTGAGCTTTTCCATGTCTCAGAGGGCACATTAAGCCGTAGGTCCTGATGGTTATTGTAGATAATAGTCTTGCCATGTTGGAGACCTTCGAGAAAAAATTGTACAATCCACGTACGAGATCACAAAATTCAATTCAAGTTATAAAAATAGTTCTTAAATAATAAGTTATATTGCAAAACAACGTTTGCTGGTTCATCTAGTGTGTTATAAAAAGGTTTAAAAGTAATTTACAAGAGCATTTGATACTACTGGATAGGTTCCGAGCAAAAATCACTCGGTATTGAAGAAAAATGATATCTCGATATTTTTCCCCCGGAACGTTAGTGAGCCCACTTTAGTAGATTAGTCGTCGGTAATGCCCCGGTCCATCCGGCCCGCACAATACCTCGATTTGACTGAATAGCAACTTAAATGTCGTAGGAATTTGTGGAGTTTTCCACGACTGTTGGTCAATTTCTAAAGATAGAAAATATTAGGAAATACGAAAGGATTATATTTGTAAGTAGGTAGAATAATAGGTATACATGCCTAGTTAGTGACATTAAACGAATTTGGTACTTAGATGTATTTTTTAAATAACATGTTAATGTCAGTGTACTTCAATAAATTGCGTATTTAAAATTCTTGTATACTTTAATATATTTGTAAATTTCATTCTTGTATTTTATCGAGACACGTTAAATTGAATAGCTCAATAAATAAAAAATATAATTTGCTTTGAAAGTTTTATTTTACTGATATTAGGCTAGTGATTAGTTTAATGATATTTCAGATACTAGGTTTAGGTATTAGGTAGACAGGAGATACTAAGATGGCCACGGTACTATCTTCCATTTTAAATTAAATGTCAGTCTTGTTAATGAGTCGAGCGAAATAATTTTCATCTGATAGGAGTAAGTAGCGTCAGTATTATCAAGTCATCGTGAATGTACTACCTGCTAACTGGATGTGAAACATTTCTAATCGATCAGACGTGACATAAAAAAATGATTAAACGATTCGATCGCTGCCAATGCCGCCATCAAAGCAAGAAAAAGCGCGGCAAAATTGATTGGTATGCTCGTGTTGATAAGTGCGGTTTGCGCGGGTGTTTAAGGCATAGATAAAAAGAAATAAAAAGTGTAAGATGGCCTAAACTGCAAAGAGGTTGAGATGTATGCATTTTACAATGTTTTATGCTATTTAATTGTACCTGTAATATACCTGTAAAATATATGTTTTTAAAGCCTATTAAATATTTTTTTGTTTTTATTTCTTTCTCCCTTACAAGTATGCCATGGTATTTTTAAATCAGCAGTTTTCAACGTTTCTTGCCAATTTATTCGATCTATGCAATTTTCTTAGCTTAAATAATAAATTTAAAATTAATTGAAATCATTTCAATATCCAAATAGCAAGAAAACATCGCATTTTCTTTGGAACTTTCTTCTAATATGTTCTGCCAACATAACTTACCTATAAGGGTGATATTCCTTGGATATTTTAATAACTTAATTACGCTATTGCGGGGCTCCGAACAATGCCAAGACTTCCGGGGTGAAGGCATGCGAGGGTAAATAGTTTCCTTGTGCTAGCGGGCTGTGTTAAGATTGCGAACAGAGTATAACATGCTGTAACTTGAGATTATAATTATGCCAGTTGAAGAATATCTATCTATATTTACCTATAACAAAACAGAGCTAAATCTGTTAATCTGTATTGTATAATATTTATGTAAGCTCATCGATATAGAGGTTAACACTTTGTTGTAATTTCTGTCTGTCTGTTCGGGCGAGATTTATAAGAAACTGACATATTATTTTATAACTGTTGTCGCGGATACATTTCATCCAGAGAAACAGATCTATTTGAATTTGCAGTGGAGTATTTGTCAAAGTTGATAATAAATTATTAATCAATTATCCATTAAGTCTGTACCATGGAAAAGTCAATGAAAAGTTTTAAGAATTCATTAAATTGTTTTTTTTATTAGGTGCAGTTGAAACGGTTATGTTTTAAAAATAAAATATGAGACTTGGATAGAAAGGCTTTTAGCTAACTTAGTCTTTAACTCTGTTCGATGTATTGAATTGTATTGCCTATGACTAAGTAAATAAATATTCGTATTCCGAACTATACAAGACTGTGTTCTGAACACTATGAAAAATATATTTCAAAACTTGAGGATTTCAAAACAGATTTTTATTTATTAACATTACACATTCATAACTCCATGCTTCGATTTCCTGTCGTGGGTTCCATGGACCAAACATAAAGCCAAGGACAAGGAATTTATAGAAACATATAGCTACATAGCTAATTATAATGTTAAAGACAAAATCATAGAATGGCTTAATACATAATTATAGTTACGATAATTTGGAAAACCACCTTACTTGACCTACCCCCGCTTACTCTTACATGTGTAAACACACACACATCTGCGCGCACACATACATACATCTGCTTGCGCACACACACACACACAGAGGCAGGTATTTGGTAGTAGTATGTACAAATAAATAATTAGAGTATAAATGTTAGAATATGTATCTATGTATTGTAACAATAAACTGTCTCCCAGGCCACGGTTCACGCATTTTTGAGAGTCAGTATTCTCCGAAAGATTTGTGTGACTTTGAAATCAGATAAATATATAAAATAAAAAATAATTACCCTACTTCCTACATATCCTACATGTGGCATAATCGGCTTAGCTACTCACGTGGTGCGTGTGGATGGCATCGTGATGGTCGCGGTGGTGGCGTAAATGATGGTGTGGCTCTGGATGGTGGTGTCGTGGTAGGAGCTGCTGGGGAGCGTAGTGTTGCGCGTACTCGCCGCCTCCGCCGCCACTGTACTCCATGCCATGACTCTGTTGGGATTTATAAGTATACTGATGATCAAAACGTAACGCAACCTTAGTAATATAAGGCCACAATAAAAAAAATTGGATATTTGAGTTGTTGGCATAAATGGGTTATATATTTTTTCAATATTACAATATTTTTACATAATATAAGGATATTACTTACCGCCAGTTTCTGAAGGGCTTGAGAAACCAGCCGTAAGTTTCATAAATCATAAACATCTCATCTGTCAATTCTGATTTAATGTTAGTAAATACTTTTCTATCTGAATGTGTATTGCTTTGAGTTTTCAAATCACTGTAAATTAAACAATGCTAACGCTTATTACGCATTTAAAAAACATGCAAGTCGACTTACCAACTTATTCACGGCTTTTTTTTTATGCCGTAAGCCGGCAAACGAGCAGACGGGTCACCTGATGGTAAGCGATCACCGTCGCCCATGGACATTAGTAACATCAGGGGTGTCACGAACGCGTTGCCGGCCAAGAAGGAAGCGATAGATCCGCATCTTCATAATGTATGTGTTATGTACGCACGTAAGAAAAAATAAAAAGTCAAGATAAAAATCTTTCGAAAAATTTATCCTTCGTGTTATCCTGTTTGTAGAGAAAAGACACTAATAAATAGAAAATAATTATTTATGTCATAATTTTTTCTATACTTATATTTATTTTTGTTTATGGTGTCAATAAATAATACCGTTAACTAACTTCAAATTGTAACGTATTCAAGGTGTTATTCATGGTGTCAGTTTTTCGTGACGGTGCGTGCGTGCCATTATAAAAAAAATTACTGTAATTTTTCCCTAACTTTAAAAAGAAGGACGTTCTAAATTTGTCTCTATTTTTATGTTTTACTTGATAACTTTTTGCTGGATGTCTTTCGATGATTTTTTCTATTTGAAAGCTAGTGCTTGTCGTCTGGTCCCATACTGATTTGAGCGACATCTATCGAGTAGTTTTTTTGTTATCCCTAACAAAGCGCATTTATTTGATGCGTATGACTTCGGGATAGGATTATGTAATACAGAATATATAATTAAAGTCAGTTTTTTTGTACTGAAGCGATTATCACACTCAGCCCAGATTAGAATATTGCGCGTTCTCTAAGATAATGACATTCATTATAATTACAGTAAGATTAATTTCAACTTTTTTCTCGATGAAATGTATTAGAAACACCTGGATATAAACTAAAAACCTGCCAAGTATCTTACTTTGTCCAGTAGTTTCCCCATAATGCTGAAGACAGACAAGAATTGCAAGGCATTTTTTTCTGTTTAAATATCGATTTAGCGCCTGTCGCCTCCTATATTTAAGTTATTGGACTATATTAGATACTAGTGCAGCGTTTAAAATACAACAAATCCCATACACATGCTTGGAAATAGTACTGTCAATATTTCTAAAAATATTGTTTCCTATTTACTGTTTCAAAAGTCTTTTAGGAATAATGTTGTATTTCTAATTATACATACATTCCTTGTAATATATTACGTATAAATATAAAGTATAATTTGTTTGTTTGTAGTTTGTTTTAAACCCATCATTTTTGTTATTGTGTTCGCGCCAAAATTGGCATGCTTCAGTGTTGCCATATGTATAATCAATAATGCCAACAAATTGGTAAAGAATGTACATACTACCTTAAATTTTTAACTTACCCTTTTAACTAGAAGTTTTTGTTTTAAAGCTTATTAAATTAATTTTAAATTAAAACAACCGTAAAATCATATTTTTTTCTTTATTGCAAGTGGTGCCATCTAAACGCTAGTAACTGAACAATGAACTCTAGATGTAGGTATTTTACGATGGTACTTCACATTTAAAATCATAGGTAGCGCTAATAACTTAAGTACGTACCTATATTTAACTTCAGTTGAATATATTTGTGCGCATATTTATTTCATCAAACTTAATTGTGTTTTATTTTTTTTAATCTCAAAACACCATTGAAAATTCTTGGTCTAAGGCAAATACTATAAAAATAAATAAACAAAGCATCATGATCGAAAACGAAATTAATATACTGCTGGTATGTCAGTTGGCTAGTCCTTACTTATTAATCGGCAATCCGCAGAATCCGCTAATCGGCACATCGTCTAGTCCGAAGTTAAAGATATAGAAATAGCATAAAAAATCTTTGCTCCTTCGTAGAAGCCGTGGTTTGGAATAATAAGATTACACGCAATAGATTTTAGCATAGGTTTGACATGGTTTGACGTTTAAAATACCATTCGAAAGGTTTATACGTAATTCATAGATTACTTCAAATAAAAAAATGAGAAGTTTTATATTTTACACTCGTATGATGCCTAAGTTCTCATTCAACATAATACTGCCTACTTCGAATGCATAGGCA
Organism: Carystus phorcus; assembly: GCA_018248895.1. Classification (NCBI taxonomy): domain Eukaryota; kingdom Metazoa; phylum Arthropoda; class Insecta; order Lepidoptera; family Hesperiidae; genus Carystus; species Carystus phorcus. Next base: position 4,162 of record DWJN01006561.1, on the reverse strand, counting down.
GTATAATATTAAGTGCAAAATCCCATTGTTCCGTTGTTTTAACATCAATTGAAGTGAAAGCGGCGTGTGGCGGAGGACGGCCGTCGCTCATCTATCACTGTCGCTTTGAAGATGACGTCGTTGTAGGGTGGCTATGTCTGTTACAATGTTCAGTTAATCTTATGTTTAGGTAGACATTTACTGAGTAGTTCTCAAAATAATAAGTTAATGCGCTTTACCACAAAAGACTACATCACCGCTTACCTTCAGGTGGGACTGTACTACTGAAGTTAAGCATTAACTTATAATTATAAAAATTGATTATAATCAATAAAAATAAATAAGGGGAAATGTGGGACTGAAGTCAAGCATTATTTTACGATTAGTAAAAAAAATAGGGAAAATGATGGATCTGCTTACTGGATTGGGTATTGGACAGTATTAAAAATAAAAAGTTTGTTATAGACATTTCTACACATTAAGATATAGACATCTTTACACACGACGAACTATAAAAATGTTCTGCAGTTGAATCATTTCAAAATAATTATTAGTTCATCCAAAAATCCACTTTTTTACACGTCGGTCGCGAGACAACGGTCCCAATGGCGGCGGGTCTACGATGACCTCATTTGGCGGTATACATCAGTTCGCCGACACTACTTTATTTTCTGTTGTACAATTAAATGACGTTACTGAAGGCACAAGACGCCATTTTGCTTATGGTACCGTTTTGGCGGGCTATTGAAATAACGAATTTGAAATTTAAATTTTTAAGGTAAATACGACATTTTCAAAACGCGTCAAATAGCCTATTGGGGGAGGACGTACTGAAGTCTGCTGTCTGTCTAATAAAAACCGAATCGGTGATTTTTTATTTTGGCGACATTATTTAACGACGCATGCGCAAAAAATAAGCAAGTATCAACAAAGGTTTGGACATAGGTAGTATAGATTTGTAGTACGTGCTGCTGTAGGAAAAAAACTAAGAATTTCAATTATATATTTAGGTACTACCTCCGATAACTTTGCTAAATATTCCTAAATACTTAGGAACCCAATAGGTAGGCTGCTAGGCTGTAAACGATACGCAACATCTTAACTGTTATGATTGTCCAATCGTGAATTTATAACTGGATTACGTACGCTTCCCAATTAACACTTGTATACGACGTTGCCTTTTTTGAGAACTCGATGTCATCTTCCGATGTCTTATTAATTATTTCATAAGTCGTAATTCTTTCTCCTTTCCAAACTAGGGTGCGAAATGTACGCAGCGCTGTAAACATTAGTTCAAAGTCCGCGATAATCCAAAGCCAGCGATCCCCTACAAAACACTGAACCGTTTTGCGGTGGTACGATCATATTGATTGTCTCTTACAACTCTTTTGTCTCCCTAATGGAGTGGGGACTGGTTGATTAATGCCCCGGTATTGTTGGTATAATTAGTTCATTATAAACTAATCCAGGGAAACTTCGTTCTCTGGTAACTTGGCTGACAGCTCGCTATTCCGACGTCTTCTGATTTATTAGCGCTGGAAGTGGAGTTTAAGTTTTTAATTCTTATGCTGAGGGTTTATTTGGGGAAGATTATTGTTTTATGAGATCATATTAATATACGATTATTGATGTGTGACGTTGATAGTGATATTTAGGCTGAACGTCTACGATATCCAAATACGAATTCCAATGATTCTTTCGTATTGTATTGTTCAATACTCAGCATTGGCTTCATAATTTCAAAATTTTAACTATATGGTGTCTGAATGTATGATTTAATTATGTTGAGATATCTATCAATGAAGAAAACGGTAGCATACGTCGAGTTTGTAATTATTTGAATGTTTTCGAAAATCACTTGAATTCCACAACGCAAAAAAGGCTAAAGTTGGTGTTGTGGAATATTTGGATTAAGAAAAATAAATATGGGTTATGTCATGGAATTCAATTGATATTTGATTATTCTCCTAATTATTAGCGGAATGTGGCTTTGAATTTTGAACCAAGACAACATTCAGAACGTGTGCATTGACACAAGTCTTTCAGCTTATATGGGCCCAATGCCTGAGAGCTAGTCTAAATCCTTCATAACTCCTTCAAACAGGCCAAATTTATTTGAAACATTTCCCCGAACAAAAAGGCCATTTAACAACACCCATGAACATCACGTTCTGTTAAAAAACTTGGCAAGTATGCTTTCAAATCTATCGAAAACGGAAAAGTTGACAATATTTGGGGCGCATTCTAAGCGCATTTGCCTGCCGCATGCCGTGCGGCGCGGCGCGGTGGTCACCTGCCAACTCATAATGGGGGAGTGCGACAGTTATTGACAGTTTCTTGGCAAGCCTCGATTTAATTACGAGCCACTTTTTGTGGCCACCGCGGGATCTGGACTAGGAGCCAAGCCTCTGGAAACGTACGGCTCTGTACTTGAAATAAGTTGCAGCGTTTTAAATCTTAACAGAAATAAACGCACAGACGCTCAGTTCACAGTAGGATTATCTTTATTTCAAGCGCTATTCACGTACACATAATTTTGTCTCAATAAAATGATAATGAGCAATCAAATTGGTAGCTTAAAACTGTTTTTGATAGGTAAATGAAAAAGTAATGCCTTACCAGCTTAGGTCATTATGATCAGTGATGGTTAATATGAATTATACATTTAAATATCTACAGCTTCTCTGAACGTATGCAGCACGAAAGGGATTGATGGTAAAATACTCGTGATTCAAATATTCATTACATTCACGGCACTACTTGCCTACGTGACTAATCAATATTCTGCATCAGTTGTGTATATGTATATTATATTACTTATATTATTTTATAATCAATTATAAATTTTCACATCAGTGTTCATCTTTGACAATAAACAAGAATAACAATTTACATTACACATTTACATACTGTCAATAATAACTAAGTATTAATATCGCTTCACACTCATAGCCCCACACTAGGATTCAATGTGGCTTGGACAACATAGAAAGACAAGAACACGCCCACACAGAGAACATGAATTAAAATTCATCATGAATATTTCGATTCCATTGGGAATCTAAAGGACCTTTTAAAAAGAGGTCCGACGCGACGTGGTGACCATTACGCCAAGCCGTCAGTTACATGTTAAACGTTAACATTTATCACCCGTACGTTTACAAACAATTTCGAGGCAGTACCAAATCGCTGTCACCGATGTTTTTGTGTGCCGTAACTTACACGTTGTCTCCTACATGCGCTGCATCTATACAAACATGGATCGAAATTTGTAGGTCAGTGTGTCCAAGATTCCAGGTTCTAATCCTTGCAGGGTCATCATGTGATGATGGCGCTAAATTCGGTTTAGAAGGAGAGACGTTGTTCGTCGACAATCTGTCGTCGTTGTCTGTCGATCGCTTAGGATCGACGTGAGTCGCCGGGCTATAAGCGACTCGCGTATCTCTTACATTATAATATTACGAAACCAAATTCTTTGTGGATAAAATTTAAATCTAATGCATTACATTTCTGCGCAATAGGAATTGAGGGCATATGGCGGATTTTATACTCATAACACTTCCGAACTCGTCCGAAATGTGGCAGTTACTGGTTAAACCAACATCAAAACCGACGGTTCTAATTTACGTGTACTTATAAGTATGAAATCACAAAATAAATATTTTTCTTCTCTCTTTAAAATGAGAGCAGTTTGGCAGATAATTATATTTCTGTCACGTTCGTACAAATCTCTTGTTTACTTTGCATGTACAAGACATCACTTCATTAAGTCACTTCTCTAGAGAAGAACTTCTCTTTCTCTGTGCTGGCGAATAAGCAAGGTTTTCCTTGCCTAGCCACTGCGCTCTCATGAAAACGCGTCCTAACAACCCCACGCTCAATATTAATATGCAAATGACCACAACTTCGGTATGATAGTTATTATAAAGTTTATAATACTGTTACATTTATGTAAGTTGTTGGATTACAACTTGTAACCTATTACGGGTTACAATAGGGCTTGGGGTTCTGACCTTGTTGGTAGTGTTACTATATGCGGGTGGTACTTGTATTAAATATATTGCGCTGCTCATATAGCCTTTAATATCTATTTATAATTTGTGTGCAATAAAGAGTACTTATATCTTCAATATTAAACTGCGTGCGCCAATCTATCGGAAAATTTTGAAGTGTTCTCATAAAT